>JBBMJZ010000002.1:9734314-9746568 GCA_037833815.1 Zingiber zerumbet
TGGTGCCAAGTTATCAAGTATGGCGGAGGAGAAGGAACATGCATAAAGAAGAAGTTATCTTGCCATTCTCCTTGAGATGGAATTCTATATAACAGAATGATTTTAGGGCGTGATTGAAACTTAAAAAGACTATCTTCCACTTGACGAGGAATGAAAAAATGGTGGAACAGTCTAGGAGATAAAGGAAAGTCAAGCAAACAAGATATGACAACCAAATCAACCATGATAGAGAACAATTGGGGAATAAGTTTATTCAGAGGAAGGTCAAAATATGTACTAACATCAACACAAAAGGGGTGAATAGGAAACCTGAAACTAGATAGGACCTGTTCCCAGAGGATCGCCACATTCTCAGGAGGAGGAAGATGAGGACGATCCTTGGAAGTAGGAGTGGCAAGGTATGGAGGAAAGCCATGGTTCCATTGAAGCTCATATGACTCCGGTACAGTAAACTTAGAAGAGTATTGAGTGTACCATTCATTGGAGGTCGACATTGTTAGTGGGAAGGAGTAGTAAGAACAAGAACAACTAGTGGAAGGCGAAGAATAAGAAATACACAAACTGGAGGAAGAAGACGAAGTGTTAGGGATTTGTCTCTTTTTTCTCTTTAAAAGTCTTAGTAGGGTATCAAGAAATGTGTTTTAAGTAGGAATGTTAGATTAAGGTGATAAGAAAAGCGGGGTCAAAGAGGAGCCGTTGGATGGATTGATAAACCGATAGACATAATGGGATAGGTACATTTTAGATGTCATGGACACACGTGTCACTAATAGGAAAATAGTATTGGTAACTGATACAAAGGATTATGCTCCCAAGATATTAAAGCCATCACCAAGGTTAAACTTAAAGTTCAAATATCCCAATAAAGATTAAATATTTATATAAAATAAGAATTATATGATTATTGTATTATAAATTTGGTCGGCCATTATTAGCAGATCGAATCTTAAGGTTAATCCAATATATATATATATATATATATATATATATGTGTGTGTGTGTGTGTGTGTGTGTGTGTGTGTGTGTGTGTGTAAACTCGGTCAGCCATTATTAGCCGATCGAGTCCGAAGGCCATTTTAAGGTATAAACTTGACCGATTGTAAAAGGCCAGGCGAGTATTAAGGTCGAATGAAATTAAGTACAAAGTGAACTGGGTCGACCGGTAAGGGACAACCAAAAATTGTTATAAAAAAATAATGTATAAATTAGAATAAGGATAATCTGCTTGTAACATGTTAGTAAATGATAACCTTAAAAATAATGAAACAAAGCTAAGCTCATGCTAAAACATAAATGAAGGTCGATTCCGATTAAAAATAATAATTCAACCCTTCGATAAAGAAATCAAATCAACTGAAATCAACATAATTTCATCTAAGTATGGAAAATTCTAGGTACTAAACGAATAAGGATATAAACAAATCATGCAAATAATTAGAACATTATAAGAAAAGTTTAATATTTAAAGTTATTCTGCATTAGATTGAAAATCAGATCAGCTTGGGAAACAAATTAGGGGGTATGGTATCAAGTAATCTTTGACGATCGAGGAAGTTAGTTGGAGGGTCAGAAGTTAGATATCCTTTTTCTTTTAATTGCTTTATAGCCCCCTCAGCCCCATGATTGAAAGCCTTGGCGCTTGATAGGAGCATTGAATTCAGGACATTCCAAAAGTTTTCTTTTTCTCCTTTTAAATTGATCATCTTCACTCACCTGATAATCCGCCAGAATATCTTGAGAAGCTTTCAATTCAGTCTCTTTAGAGAAAATGTCTACCTGAGCTATGGTTAGAGATGAATGTAGAGAGTCCAGCTCAGAGTCCTTAGATTGTAAATCAGAGACTTTAATAGTCAATTCTAAAGCGTGAGCATCGTTCAGCGCTTGTAACTGAGATAATAATTGATCATTTTCTGAGGCATACTTATCTAATCTTGATGTCAGATCCGCACAAAAGTTGATCTCTGATTTAACTTGAGACTCAAAGTTTTTTGTAGAAGCTTTCCATTGATTTAGGTTTTTAGATTCCTCCACAAGAAGTTTGTGAGTTTCTTGTAATTGGGTGGACAACTTAGACATTTCTCTAGAGGCATGAGAAGAAGACACTTCAGGAATTTGTTGCCTCAATGTATCATTTTCTCGAGCTGGATCATATAGTTGACGAGCCACATTCATATTAATGACCTAGTGCTGTAAAATAGAAAATTATTAGTAAAATGTGTTAGTGAAGAAATAATGGAACGAAAGGCATTTTACCTTAGTTTCCTTAAGAGAGAATTTATCGGCCAAAGCTGCAGAAGTGAATTTTTCAAGCTGTTGGCAAGCCTCCGCCCAAACTATTGTTAGAGAACCTCTCAATAGTATTGGAAGGATTGAAGAAGATGTGGAAGAGGATGACAAATAGGTGTGAAATGAAGGCAAAGAAAATAGAAGAAAAGGAGGATCTTGAGTTCCTTGGTTGGGTAAAGGAAGTTGTTCTGGGAAAGTCATGACAAACTCAGGATCCGAGCTAGCACTAGGAATTGAGGGGTTTGTCGGTGGCTAGATGGATGGTGAAGTAAGAATAGGGTGCAAGGAAGATAAAGTGGGTTCAGGAGAAGCAGCTCGAGCATCCTCTTGCTCAACATCTTCAGAAACAGAAAGGGCACATCTTTTAGGAGGGGGCGCCAAGGTCAGTTTGCACCCCGGATGTTTTCCCTTAAGAGTAACTTCAGGTGTTTGCTCTTGTAACTCCAAAGGGGTATCATCTAGAAAGGGAGGTGAATTTGTGGATGTCTCCTCGGAAAGGGTCATGAGAGCTAGAAGCAATTGTAAGTTGGATAAAAGGTTCAGACAAAGGAATATCAGAGGGTTGAGCTGGCTCGACGTTAAGTTCTGCATTAAGCTCCCGTTCCTTAGCTAGTAATGCCTCCTCTTCTAGGAAGATTTCCTTGTCAATCAGAGCTCTGAACACATCATACACTATAACAAACAAAAAAATATTTTAGTTAGTAAAAGAGTGATGACTGAAATGTCAAAACTTACCAAAGGAACATTGCAATCTCTGTTGAACAGGGCTCATGCCAAAAAGGTATAGAAGATCATCACGTATCCATTGATGAATGTAAAAGCAATGGCCAAGTAGTTTGTTGTAATAATCAGAGAAAATCAATTGTTGATGAGAGGGGGAAAAGAAGATTTCCATTTAGTAGACCATGTGATAGGCCTAGGAAATTTGATAAAGAAAGAGCGTGATTTCCAACCTTTGATGGATGAAGGTATTTCTTCAAAGAACACCATCTTTGAGTGAAACTGGAAAAGAAATACTCCTGGCTCTGATTTTTAGGATAGGAAAACATGAAGAAATTTTGAGGAGTAGGAGGAATACTGAAGAAGCGAAATATCATGTATAGCCCACACAGATATCGAAAAGCATTTGAGGCAAATTGTTGCAAAGGAATACCAAAATATTGACTTATATCCGTCAAGAAAGGAGGAATAGAAAAGCGTAAACCTGCAACTAGTTGATCTTTGAAAAAAGTAATGTAGTTATCAGAAGGAAGATGGGGATGAACGTCAGGTTGCGGGACCTTAATACGATATTCTTTAGGGATTCCATATTGAGAACTGATGGAAGTTTGATCGGCAGTACTAAAGGAATAGTGAATTTGAGCATACCAAGGGATTAAAGATTTTTCAGCCATGATGAAAAATAGAAAGACTTAAAGAATAAACGACTTACTGGGTCCTTAAGGAGAGAGTAACAGAAGAAGACCAGGGAAGATGAAGAAGCACGAGGTGTTGAAGAGAGTCGGAAAAGAGAATTGCCAGAGAGTAACTGGAGGAAGACGAAGGGTAAAGAATTAAAAAAGACTTGGGGTTTTAGGGCGATATACTGAGCACCATTAAATTGAAACGGCCCAACAAAGGAGGGTCGTTGATCTACTAAGAAGAATATGTGATAAGATAGGGACAAAAAAGCATGCTAAAGGTTGCTTAAATAAATAGAAAAAAATGCTACATAGCGCCAGCCCAGGAAGAGGCATTTATGATAGATAGAGCATACCAAATCATATGCTGAGACATCATATCTTCGAACGTCTCTGACATTCTTTTTCTGTTAAAGGACCAATTACCAACAAGATAATTTTGAAAAACCGTGCGACTATCAAGGTATAGTAAAAAGGAAAAATAAATAATAATAATGAGTTAGGCGAATAAAGTAAATAAACAAAATTGAAACTTATGTCTAGTCAGTCAGTCATACCTCCTTCGACTAAACTTGAAAGAGAGGCTAGTGATATGAGTTATGATAGGTCAGCCTGTCGAATGAAGAAGGAGTCAAGATAGATGAGGTATATAGTCGGTCGAGTGAAAATCGAGCGGGCATTAGTATTTGTATTCACGCTCGGTAGGGCAAAGTCTGACCGAGCGTAAAGGAATTTAGCCTTAGGTATAGTTTTAAATATATTACCGGTCGATCGAAGACCAAATAAGCACCCATGTGCTCATATACTCTTTGTCAGGCAAAGCCCGACTGAGTGTAAAGGTATTTAGCCTTATATAACTTTTAGTTCATTCCCAACCAAGTTAAGGTCGAGCGAGCATCAACATGCTTATACATTCGGCCGGGCAAAGCTTGACCGAACTCACGGGCACTTAGCCTTATATACCTTTTAGTACTTTCCCGGCCAAGTTAGAGCCATGCAATCATCAATATGCATATATACGCTCGGTTGAGCAAAGCCCGACCGAGCTCATGGGCACTTAACCTTGTACAACTTTTAGTACATTCTCGGCCGAGCTAAGGATGAGCGAGCACCAATGTGCTTATATACGCTCGGCCGGGCAAAGCCCAACTGAGCTCATGGGCACGTAGCCTTATATGGCTGTCAGTATATTATCGGTCAAGCGAAGATCGAGCGAGCACTAAGGTGCTTATGTACACTGGGCCAAGCAATGCTCGACCGAGTTTAGAAGCATTTAGCCTTATATAACTTTTAATACATTCCCGGCCGAGTTAAGGCCGAGTGGGCATCAGTGCGCTTATATACGCTCTGTCGGGCAAAGCTCAACCAAGCTCATGGGCACTTGGCCTTATACGGCTGTCAGTATATTACCATCCAAGTGAAGGCCAAGTGAGCCCTAAGATGCTTATTGGCAAAGACCGACCGAGCGTAAAGAAATGCTCAACGGAAGGTATTCTTATTATATATGCGGCCGGCTTGAATGACCGATCGAAACATGCTCAACAGAAGGTATTCTTATTATATATGTGGTCGGCTTAAACGACCAATCGAGATACACATAACATGGCATTCTTATTATATATGCGGCCGGCTTGAATGATTGGCTGAGACATACTCAACAGAAGTACATAAATATGACAACCTAACAAATTTGGCGAGAAATATCTTCCAAAAGCTTCTTCAGTTATAATGATGTGTTCCTATACATACTTCATCAGGAGCATAAGTCATAAACGACAAAAGAAGTACATCTGAAGTACAAAAAAGATTCCTTAAAGGATTATTGCATAAAGGCTAGAAGATGACTTCATCTTCTAACAAACTCTAACAAACCAGGGACCATCTCATGACTACGGAGGTTAGATGAGGTAGTATAAAAAAGGAAATCCTCTCCGTTGGCAAGGTAAGCAAGTTCTAGCATCTAAACTCTATTTCAAAGTACTTCAGTTACTATTCTTCTTCTTCTTCTTCCACCTGTTAGAGAGGAACTGACTTGAGCATCGGAGGGCCTATCCAGGGATCCCCACCCCGGTCTTAGGTCACTAACACTTTGTCGGCTCGTCTCATTGTGCGCAGGATCACTGAGGGGTTCTTCCAGATCCTCGGGAGGTCATCTTCATCAAGGAGCATCGTTAGTCGGAGGAGTGTCCCATCTCGCAGATTTCAGGCAGGATCAACTACCAAGGGCCTACAAACAATATGAGAAACTCTTGTCCCACTAGTTTGTTATAGCTCAGCTTCAAGAAATCAAACCAATATAATTCTCAAAAAAACTTCTATATCTCAAAGAATCCAGACTTTTGACTCAGAGTTCTAGAATTTAGGCTAGATTTCTGGAATATGCTACTTCGGATTCCAATTTCAAAAACTGTGAATTCACTGAAATTCCAACTTAAATCTTGACAAGTTAAGTTTGGAAGAATGTACCATTTAGCAACATAATGTTAGGATGTTGAATCTTAATTGTTGTTCTTCAGAATTAGCCTATAGAATTGGCACCAACCAAATTTCTCTGTAAAGAATTCCTGCACTCACTGCTTCAATATCAGAATCAACTCCCAGAATTTCCAAGGTTTGACTCTTGATAGGAGTGGAGAGGATGTAACATCAATAGACAATAGAAAGGATAGGAATTCCTCTTAAGGTCGTCCCCAATCAAAAATTGAATTTGAATCTAATTTCTGAGTCGTCGAAACCAGAGAACCAAGATTTTTGAAATCCTTGCTTCAGAATTCTGATTCAATTGTGCCATTCAGGAAATCGAGTCCAATTGAGTTTCAACTTCTTACCATGCTTAGAAACCCTTGTTATTTCAATACAAAGGTTTATAGTTCCAAAAACATGCTCCTGCTGTACTTCAGTTTCAGTAGTGTCTAGTTTCAGAAATTCGAGTTTGAAAGTATTTCGGTTGGAATCATGAAGAGTTAAGCTTAGGAGTGGTTTCCATTACTCGCATTGATTATACCAATGGTTAAATTTATGATCATCGTAGTTGATTTATAGAAATCTAGCTGGGCTTAGCATCTTATTATAAGGAGTCACAATGAAATTGTCTAAAGTCTAAAATCCTTCTGACATGAGTACCGAACTGAGTTTACACAATTGACATTCAATATCTAATTCTAGTCTCAAGCCCACTTCATATTCTTATAACTATGGTATTTATTTTTATTATTATTATTTTTTCCACTTCTGTTTTTCCGTTTCCCATTATCGTCCTGCACATATTACGTTTTTTTTATAATTCTAGAACAAATTCTATTCGCCATTTTTTTTTCATATTTATAGCACTCTATCTGGAAACTGAATGATTGTACTTCCTATTTGGTGTATTGCGCTCCTTTCCAGTATGTGACCCTTCGACTCTTATACACCGCCATGCTTGACCTAACTGCATGCTCTTATAACTCTTACTACTAGAACAACGAGAGAAAGTAGCAACGAAATTCCTGCTCGGCAATTCATATCAAGTCTGCAGTGTTGTGTCCATATACAGCAGAACACTTTGCACTTTGCAGAGCGCACACAAAAAAATCTGCTGCTTGTTAACTTTGAAGCAATTCTACAGCGTGATATATATTATTAGACGCCTTTAAAAACTTACAACGATCTCCTGCAAATCTACAATCGATAACGGTAAGACTCGCTGTCAAAAGAATGATGACAGGATTAGAAAGCTCTCCGCAATTCCACAAACCAAATCCCACCGCCTCAGTTGTTCTCCTTCCCTCGTTTTCGTTGCACATCTCTAATGATCCTTGGACGCATCCTTTATAAAGGAAAATGACCCAGGGGTATAATGAACTTTTCCATTAAGAGTAGTGGGGAATGTGGGCATGTTCCCACGTTCCCACTTTCCCCATTTTCTACATCTCCCACTCGTCCAAGGTAAGTCACTAAGACTAGTTCATTCAGGTAAGTCACAAAGACTAGTTAGTCACAAAGATCTAATAAGTCACATACACTATTTGAGAGTTTGGTCACAAAGACCATATTAGAATATCCAATCCATACTTAGAGAAAATGGTTCGTTCGACAGCAAGCACACTGAACGATAGTTGCTAAGAAGATTGTTACACCTTTACTTAGCCGCTCTTTGATCGATCAATGCTAACAAAGTTGTTACACTTTACTTAGTGACTCAAATAAATTAAAGACACTCTTCAGGGCACATAGCCACTTTCCTGGTGGCACATAGCCTTTATTCAGGATCCATCCAATCTTCAAGTGGCACACAACCATTATCTTGGAGATGTCCATGTCTTATTATTTACCCTGATTAAATAATTTTCATTTACATTAATAGGAACATCTCTAATCCCTTATAATGACCATTATATCAAGAGCAAGTTCTATATCCAATATTCACATTCATTTCTATACATAACAGAAATGGGTCAACCAGTGAATAACATCAAAAGATGTAAATATATTTAATCTTCCTTTTTAGCTAGAATCTATTTATTTCAATTAGACGCTTTCCTAGTTATGCTCTATAGACCAAATCATCCATAGTCATAGGATACATACTAAAGTAGTAGACACTGATTAAAACTTCAAGTAAACAGCTAAATAGTCACTAAGGGCAAAAACTAAGATTTACTTATAATCTCAAAGGTCTCACATAGTAGAGAAACAGGGATCCATTCTCCAACTACCTTTATTATTGTAATAGCACATGTGGTATAAATCACATGTTACGATGTTATACTCTTTACTAAAAAGAACACATGTTGTCTTCAAATTTAACATCATACAGATTTTGATGTAGACATGTCTAATGTCTTACCCTGAATTCAACATATGAATTCTAATTTGGCTTTCAACAGGTTTAGTTAATGGTGGGTTCATTTACTTCGATCATTATTAACACATAAATAATCTCAACTTGACAAAATTATTAAGGCGGCCTTAACTTATGGTTTGTCTCTTTTTACAACTACTTAAGTTGTCCCATAAGCAATGGTTTTACTTCTATTTGTACTCAACAAATATAGATAATTATCCATGTGAGTGGACCAATCTCAACCTGCTAACATGCTCACCAAGATCTTGAATGTAACAAAATCATATACATATACACTGAATAAATTATAGCAAGTCACATAATCAAATTACAAAGTCTTATTGTTATTTCAATATTGTTACATTCTACGAAGTCCCAAAGACTTTACATGTTCTTTAAATGACTCTTTAGTCATTGGCTTAGTAAAAAGATCTGCAAACATAGCACGTGTAGGAACATACTCAAGAATTATTTTTCTTTAGTCACAATATCCCTCACAAAATTATATTTAATTTCTATATGTTTGCCTTTACTGTGATATTTGGGATCTTTGGAAAAAAACTATTGTAACTTGACTGTCACAGTAGATAGTTACTAGACTCCCACTGTCCTCAGCAATCTTTAGATGATTCAAGAACCTTCTTAACTAGACTGCTTCTTACATAGCTGTTGAACATGCCACATATTCAACTTCCATAGTTGACAAAGCTGCACAAGCTTGTTTCTTGCTATTCTAAGAGATGGCGCCACCATTCAACAAGAATGCATAGCCTGATGTGGATTTTTCTATCATCCAAGTCCCCAACCCAATCTACATCTGAATAACCTTTCAGACTCATATTTGATCCTTGAAAATAGAGACAATAATCTTGTCGCCTTCAGATATCTGAATATCTTTTTACTGTCTTCCAGTGTCTCGATCCTGGGTTTGACTGGAAGTGATTGACTAAGCCAACAGCATAGCTGATATCAAGACGTATGCACAACATAGTGTACAACAAACTACCAATAGCACTGTCATATGGGTTTTTATTCATTTCATCTATTTCCTATGGAGTTTTGGGACACATACTCTTGCTCAAAATAGTACATTTCACAATAGCTATATGTTCTATGTTACAATTAGACATGCTAAAATGATGTAACATCTTATTTATATAAGACTCTTGACCCCAAAAGTCTTTTAGTACGATCTCTAATGATCTTCAACTCTAAGATATACTTAGCTTCTCCCATATCTGTTGTATCAAATTATGATGATAATCACTTCTTGACTTCATTCACATACCTAATGTCATTTCCAGCTATCAGCATATCATCAACATATAATGATAAAATGATATACTTTTCTTTTCTCTTTTCAAGAAAATGCAATGATCCTCATTGATCATTTTGAAATTATAAGATAAAATGATTTTGTTAAATTTTATGTTTCATTGTCTTGACGCTTGCTTTATTCCATATATAGACTTTTTAAGTCTACATACTTTCTCCTCTTAGCCTTCAGTAATGAAACCTTCTGGCTGAACCATATAGATTTCCTCGTCAAGGTCACCATTAAGGAAAGCAGATTTTTACATCCATTTGATGTAATTCCAAGTCATAATGTGCCACAAAGGCCAAAATAACTCGTATTGATACAAATTTCACTACGAGAGAAAATGTCTCTTCAAAGCCAATATCCTCCATTTGGGTATATCCTTTTGTAGCCAAACGATCTTTGTATCTATTAATCAATCCATCAGCTTGTCTCTTTATTCTGAGAATCCACTTATTCCCAATAGCCTTTCAGCCTGGAGGAAGATCGACTAAGTCCCAAACATAATTCTTATTCATAGACTACATCTCTTCATCCATTGCAGCTTTCCACTTTTCTCTAACTCTACATCCCAATGCTTCTTCAATAGATTGAGGTTCGTTATCGTCAACTAAGAGTGTCATCAATGTCTCATTCTCAATATCAAATCTCTTCTTAGGTTTAATTTTATGAACACTTCTTCGTAAGTTGGGCTATTGAGAAGTCAAATCATGACTTGGCATATCACTCCCACTAGGTTGACTAGACTCAGGCATCCCTTTTGACACTTCTCTTATTGATAATATCTCATCCTCCTTACATAGAGGAACATATAACATCAACTCTGGTTAGGAACTCTGTTTCGAGAAAAGTCGCATCTCTCAAATCTAGTTGCTCACATATAAAAACATAACCTTTGGAGGTCTCATGATATCTAATAAAGATACATTTCTTACCCCTAGATCCCAATTTTTCATACTTATGAGAACTATCATGAACATAAGTGGCTGACCCCTAGGATCCCAGATTACTCAAATATGATTTTCTGCCTATCCAACATTCATATGGGGTAGATAGAACTTACTTTGAAGGCACCTTGTTAAGTATATAGGTCGTAGTTAGCATCTCCCCAATAAGAGACGGGTAAATTAGCTTATGCCATCATAGATCTAACCATTTCAAGAAAGAGTCATATATCTTCTTTCAGCTATCCCATTTTGCTATGGAGTTCTAGGGATTGTTAGCTGTCTGATAATTCCTCTATCATCACATATTGTCTTGAACATATCAGATAAATATTCCTCTCTATGGTTAGTGCATAAAGTCTTAACTCTACGTTTCATTTGATTTTCAACTTCGTTCATATAACAAATGAAGCAATCCAATGCTTCATATTTATGAGAAATCAAATACACATGACTGAAATGAGAGAAATCATCAATAAATGTAATGAAATAGGAAACTCCATATCTAGCCTTCACATTCATTGTGTAAGTACCCCGTAATGATTTTGATATAATCAACCAAGTCAAATTAGGTCATGTGTATATTTAATGTATTGTGTCTAAGTGTATAGGAACTTAGGAGAACAAGAAGTCGAGCGAAAGACACAGTTAACCAGAAGGATGACATGTGAGAGAGTCGATGGGCTCGGTGCATCCGAGGGACGAGATGCTACAGAAATGTACTCTGGCGAATGAGAAGGAAGTGCACGACATTTTTTAGGGACGAGAAGCCGAAGCAGAAGATTGCTTGAGGAGAAGGCCAGAAAATGGGTTTTGGTGAGCCCTATTTCATATGACCAAAATCACCAAAGCGAACGAAGCCACAACGGAGGAAGAAAATCAGATAGTCAACTTGTGTCCGAGCACCCAGAATCCCTAGGGTAGCCCAGGGGTGCCTCCCTTGACAAGCTTCAAACAGGCCACATCAGCACAGTCCGGGCGCCCGGAGCGGTTCGGGCCCCCCGAGCGGTCCGAGATGCCGGACTAGATAAGGTTGATCCATTGTGAGATGTTACGAACTGTTGAAATGTGGATAAAGTTTTATCCACATCTAGTGGATAAAGTTTTATCCACATCCAGGTGCCAGAAGCCCTTCCAGGCGCCTGGAGCAGCCACATGAGCAAATGGTCAGATTCGACCAACAGGCTATAATTAGAGTCCTGGTCTCAATAGTTCAGAACAACACTTGTAAACGACTTCTGTACTTCAAATTATAGTTGTGTTCTTTACTGTTCTAAGCTTTTAACATTGTAAGAGGCTATTTCGCCTTTGGAAGAAGGAGATTTTAGTAAGCTACATTTGCCTTTGGAAGAAGGAGATTTTAGTAAGCTACATTTGCCTTTGATTAGTAATCCTCTGATTGAAGACCAAGTAAATATTCATGCCTCTGTCTTTATTTTATGCATTTACTTTTTATTTTTAAACAAGTGTTTACCTAACTT
>JBBMJZ010000002.1:9860779-9872894 GCA_037833815.1 Zingiber zerumbet
TATAATTAAACAAGATCACTTGTTCGATCTAAACAAAATTGTTTTGTTGTGAAATTTTTTTTAAAAGATGTTTAATCTATTTTTCACACCTTCCGTTGCACATCGAACAGTTAAAAACCAATAGAAAATAACCATTTTACAGGTTTTGAACGGTTGATCTGGTGTGACAATTGATTGAGGGTAAGGTTAATCGATTAGGAAGCATAAGTCAACCTTAGAAAAAGGGTTTTTATGAAGGTTTGATGTACAAAAAGCTAACACCAATTCTTGGGAGTTTTAGAGCAAAATGTTATTGCATTTCCATCTACCAAGCAATCCAAAGCAAGGAAAGAGCAAGCAATGCAAGGTTCCTCATTCTACTTTATAGTTGTTCTCGATTGTATCTTGTATTTGCATTTTTGTTTTCTTTTTATATTTCTTATGTTTGAGATTGTATGAGGCTTCTCCATCTCCGGAAAGTAGGTTTTCATAGTGAAGCTAAGTGAGGAGTGGACCTTTGTATTAGTCAACGCAAGGAGATAAATACCAAGTAAAATCTAAACGTTAGCATTGTGAAGATTCATTGCTTTGAGTTTCCGCTACAAAGTTGAATTTATCTAGTGGTCATCAAAAGTCTAAAGAGCTTGAGCATAATGAGTTTGGAGAATCAATTGGAGTTAATTATGTGAAGTATGATTCTTTTCTAGGTTGCAGAGTAAAAGAATTTATACCATATACATTAGATGGGTGGAATGATATAGATGAAGAAGTGAAGAATAGGAGGTGGAGTTGTCTTCGGAAAATGTCAAGAGTTGTTGAATTTTTTAAGTTTGATTCTATAACATATAGTAGATATAATTTTATGTTCCTTAATATACATGCAAATTATAATATTGAGGAGTGTGAAGAGAAAACTATCTTTCAAAAGTTAGCTAAGTTGTAGTTTGATAAAAAGTCCAAACTACAAATACTTATACGAGAAGTTGATGCTCGTAAAGTAGGTTCACGAAATCTTAATATTTTGAAGCCTGAATTTATGAATCAAGAGTAATGGGAATTATTTGTAAAGAGTACACTATCACCTAAATTTTAAGTAAGTATTAATTAATAATACTAGTCACTTAATGAATTTTGTTGTATTAGAAATATTTTGTGGATTCAAATAGATAATTAATTATATATGAATATGCTAAATATATTTTTTAAAACATTAAGAAAAGTTATGCGAATATACTTAGCATTATTTCTTTTCCTAACTATTTTTATAAAACACTATATATTTAGGAAAAATCAAGTCCGATAGATACACCAATTACAAAATCAAAAGTTTGGATTAAAGGTTACACAAAGAAAAATGGGAAACCTATTAGTCAAGTTGTTGTCGAGAAAATAGTAATAAAGTTATCTCTTGTTATTATATCTAAAAGTTTTCATACAAATGCCACTATTAACCTAAACTTCTTGTTTTACAAAGCTTGTATCTTGTTAGTTGCAGAAAGAAATAGAAGAATGTCCACCCAAATTTTTAAACACAATTAATATTATTGATGATGCAATTAGCCTTGTATTAGTCATGGAATATCAAGGTAGAGTGTAAGGAATGAGATTTGGAACTACACCATCAAAAATTGGAACGCCTGTGCAATAAAATGGAACCGTTAAACATCATGAAAATATGATATATAATCTTCAACAAGAAATGAAAGAAATGAGGAGCATGTTTTTACCAAATTAGAGGCAACAAAATGAACAAGAACAAGTTAGTACTTAAACAACATGCATTTAGTCTTAATTATTATGATTTTTTATATTCATATTAGTGAAATTATATTATGGTGATCACATTGCTGTAAAATTAGGTTCCTTGTGGTGGCATTTGTAATGGTATTGACAATTATGTTGGTAGCAGGATTGATGTCAATGATGCAACAAAAAGTGACAATGCTTGTAATGTTAACCAATAACAAACTACAACTGAGGTAACCTACTATACTTAGCTATAAATACATGTGTAATCTATTAATATCCAAACCCATAAAATCAAATCTAATAGTAGATTAGTAAAAGTGATTTAGGTACCGAGTTGGTGGTTTATGGGTTCAATTTGGCTATTATTATTATTAGTAAGGTGATCATGTAGTTTACATTAGGTATACATTGCAATTAAAAGTCATAGGATATTGCTCATCTATTGTATGCTCATGTATTATCCTTATTATAACGTTTTTATGTTGCCTTACCTTCTCATTTGTTCATGTTGACCCTCCTCCTGCTATTCCAAGGACACGACAACTAGGTGCTTGCCGTTTAATTAGTACTTTGATGGGTTTAAATCGAATTTTTTCTAAGACACTTTGAAGATATTTAATATTGCAAGTTTTGCGATGTTGTTATTTATTTTATATTTATGTAGTTAGTCTTTAGATATCCTATTTATTTTGTGTGTTCATGTATTTTTTTACAAATAGAGCAAGTCTTTATGGCTAATAATAAAATTTTAGATTCTTTATGACTTCTCTTTATAGCTAGGTTAATTTGTAATCGTGGTAATTTTAATAATATTCCATTTGTATTTCTGGTAAGTGGTTCTTTTATAACATAGTTTCTTTACTAAGTACATGTTAAAGAAATTCTTCAAATTATCTTGTGGCTGTCACATCTGTGTTCCTGAATCAAAAGCACATGAAGAATTAATATTAGATCAAAATAGTATTTAAATTTTATGTCTCAACTTTTATTACTATGATTATTATTTTTAATTAGAACAACCAATGCATCTGCATATGTATGATAATTAATTTGTTTTAATGAGAACAACCAATGCATCTGCAGATGTGGTTGAGTATGTGTGACATTGATACCATACCCTTCTTAAGACCTTGCATAGCGTGATCAAAAAATTAAAGGTTCTAACTATGTTCCTTCTAGAAAATAATTCAGTTTTGTAGGAATACTGAAAAACAAAGAAAAATTCATTTAGAATAGTCACAACTAAAGAATTGGTAGCTATAACTTATAGAGTCACAATTGAAGAAGTTGAATCATGGATATATCATTGATAATACTAAATATAAGCTGCTTTAATGGAGTGTTGATGGAGTTGTTGTAAAAAGTCAAATTGCATCCACAAATCCAAAAGTAATGTGCATCATGTTCTATTGTCCTATAGGATTGATTGTAAAGTGTTAGAGAAGGAGGAGTGAATAGCTTGAGTTGTTTTTTTTTTCATGTTTTCCGAAAACTCAAGAATGCAGTGAAAAGTAGAAAGAGAAAAACCAAACAGTAACACAAGTGCCTCCTCCATAAACCATTGAAGGTGTCTTCCATCAAGTTGAAGGCGCCTCCAATCCACTTTTTAGCAGCGAACAGAAGGGTTGAACATGATTTCTATTCGCTTGCTTGGCGCCTTCCAACAACCCTCTAGTAGTCTTTTCTTCCCCTTTCAAGTCCTAAACTACAAATATACTTCATAGGTATCCTTTAAACCTATATCCTTCAATGTAGTCTTATTTATTTACTATATTTTATTAAATTTATGTGTATATCCATTAACGCTTTAGGAAAGGATGGGTTGTTAATCAACTGATTACTACCCCTTCTATTAATGCTAAGTTCCCTACTAAGCAGCTTTGATTGCATTTTTTTTATAGCATACATATGTAGCTCTTAAGACTAGATATTTGAATAGGGTTTTCTTTACCCATTATTGCTACCCATAATAGAAATATTCGATTACTACAACTTAGTTCATCTAGTTTACTATGACCAGGCAGTTAATCTAAATTTATGTGCCTAGTTTTATAATAACCTGATTAAGGTAGATGACTTGACCTATTCTACCAGAGTAGTTGATAGGGATATTAATTTTTCCCCTACCCCTGTATTTGATTACTTAGGTATATGATAGTATGTCTGTCCATTTTTATGTTATCCTAGTAGGGATTTACTATTTGGCAAACTCTACTTCCATATTACTTTAGATATCATCAATCTGTACTTTTTGGGAAGGACTGGGTACCCATTGTCATAGATTTTAGGCACCTATTATTGAGGTTACATGACTATGTATTAATCAAGTTCTTACCACCTGCATCCTTCTCATCACATCTCTTGACGTTGTCATGATGCACCCATTCCATTCCTTCTTTCTTTATGCTTTATTTCAGCGTGGAGACATAAACATCTCACTGCACATCTTTTATAATGTCATTCACGCATCTAGTATAGTCACTAGGAGATGCATCCACATGCCCTATTGCCATGTGTTGACCACCATCTTTTCGAGTATAGTACCCAGGGCATACTCATTCCTCTAAGTGAGTACGATAGTTTTGGATAGTGTCAATTAACCCTAGTGCATATAGAGGTCACTGCTTAATGGGGTCTAGCTTAGAGAAGAGGTATCCAGCCGTACCCTCCGGGGTCAACGAGGAAGTCAAGCCAGCTGAGGCCGCAGAGGGGGAGATGCCAGAGTTTACATTTGATGACATATTTGCATCTTCTTTATACCCAACTAAGCCTTCGACCTTACTTTCCATAGACGAACTTACTAGATTGGAGGAGTCTTCTGCTCGGATCGAATAGTTAGTCTCTAAGGGTTTCACCACTCTTCGTGATGAGATAACTGTTGGATTTAGGCAGATAGACTAGCAAATGCAGGCCATTCTTTAGGCTTTACATGTGACTGTCCAACTACCACCTTCACCTGCTGATTACGATTAAACGTTATTTTATGAGTGCTTTTGTACATATTATTTGCTTGACTTATCTACTTGACTTATTAAGCATACATGTCTAGTAAACTTATTTGTTATCTTTTGATAATCTAATTAAAGGATAGGATATGTCTTTCTTTAAATACTTAATTTTTATCTTTTAGGCTACTCTTATTTTTATATTTCTTAAAATCCCTATTTATTTAGTTTTTCAAAATATGTATAAACTTAGCCTAGGCGTTTCCTAATTTTAAAAGAAAATTACGTTAAATATTTTTGTAAAATACTTGCAAGTTTTTGAAAATTATTTATTTTTTTAAATCATTAAAAATTATTTTGCTCGAACACTTTTTTTAAAAAATACTTGCAAAATATCTTTGAAAATACTTGAATTTTTTCAAAACATGCTATAAAAATTAAACTGAATACTTTGAAAAATATTTTGTAAGATGTTTTAATTTTTTTTTTAATTACTATGAAAATTTTTGAAAACTTCTTTCAAAATTTTGAAAAGGTTATTCTTTTACTTTGTAAAAATATTTAAAAATAGTTTGAGAATATCATTACCTGTTTTGGAAAATGGGTTTCAACACTTTTTAACTTTACAAAAATACTTAAAATGTTTTATACTTGAGAACTCTTTTCAAAATCTGCTGAGCTTGCTTTAAAATTTCCTTCAAAACTTGCTTTGGAAATTTACTTTGAAACTGTTTATCTTTTTTTTTTTTTTTTTTTTTTTTTGGACAACTCCTCCTTAAAATAAACTTGATATTTTTAGTGCTTCAAAATTTTATTTGGTTTGTTTGCCTGTTTTGTATTTTTCATATACTAATTTGCATATTTTTTTTTGATGAATGTCAACGGAAGAGGGTAAGGTTTAAGTAAGAAAAAGTAAGAAAATCTAAAAATCTTAACTCTAAAATAATCAAGAGAATAAAATAGAAATTCAAGTTACTTAAGTTCTCTTAAATGATTTTCTATATTATTGTTTCTTGTTGCATATTTTTCTAATTTTAACTTAGGTTGTCATTGCATCAAAAAGAGAAAGATTGTTAGTTTAGTTAGCACCAATGGTCAAACTTAAGTTTTAATGTATAACAAATGGATTAAAGTTAGGTGTGGTGTGATCTAACTCTTTTACCACGTGTGTAGGACTTGACGGGTCTAGAGGACTTAACACCAGGCTGAAATCCAACTAGGTTTGTTGGACCTAGTAGCTAGTGTAGAAATCAAGATAGGCTAAGCAGTGACTCGATATCTAGTGGGAAGTCTGGCTGGATCCGCGAGACCTAACAGTTGGCCTAAGTCTAATTGATTATATGGACTTGACAATAGGTGAGAAGACCTAGTGGTCAAAAGAAAAGTTAAGGACGACAAATGGTAAGTGAGGTAAGTCACCAGATGAGAGTGATCTAGTGAGGATGAGTCCCGATGGGACCTTAGGCGCTGGTCCAATTTAGGTCCATTTTAGAAGCCTAAGCCGAGACCATAACTAGATCCTGGTCTTAGAAAGACAAGATCTAATTAATAAATTTATTTTTATTATTGTGCTAACTTTGTTTTGTAGGATATATTTTCTTTTGTTGTATTAACTCTTTGTTGCAGGTTGAATAGAAAAAATCAACATTGGATGAACAGTGTCAGAGGTGCCTTAGAACTAACTAGAGGTGCCCTCAAGGAGATAAAGTTTGTGCTATGGAGAGGCATCTTGGAGTGCATTGGAGGCTCCCCTGATGCGTGCTTGGATGCACCTTGGAGCGTTTGGAAGGCACCCTCGAGTGGATAGAAGCAGAAGACTGCACTATTTATCACTACCGGGGTTTAAGGGATTAAACTTAAAGTTGGAGGTGCCTCCAATGAGCTTGGAGGTGCCCTCAATAATCTTTAAAAGAAGTGCTCAACACATCTCTTCTACAAGCTTCAACAACTCTTTGACTGCTATGACTATGCTCTGCTGCTGCGTTACTACTCCTATACATCCAACTACTGCTGGAAAACCGACACTGACATATGAACCAGTTCAGACTCTACATAACAAGTGTTGCTAATGAGTTAATATTTCTATACATTTTTCATACTTGAAAAAGGAAAGTGTAGGTTGTTACACTTTCCTATCTTTTTGCACTTATAATCATTTCCCTCTTCCGATGGTTCTAGAAAAGATTTATAGTACATTGCCTATTGATACAGTCCAAGGGATTGTAGATCTTAGAGTAGGAGTCACCGAAGGCTCTGAATCAAGTAACCGCTCGTGTTTGTTTGTTTTTCATATTCTATCTCTTTTTGTTTTATTTTTTCCATTGTGCACTCACGATCTTTTAAGTGTAACTTAAAAACCAGAAAAAGATAGATTTTTAAATATACGTGATTCACTCCCCTCCTCTCACGTGCCTCTATCCAACAAATACCAAGTAAAATTCATACATTAGCATTGTGAAGATTCTTCATTTCAAATTTCTACTTCAAATCAAGTTTGAATAAGCAAAACTAGCTATTCACCCTTTTTGCTATAAAACGATCCCTCTTGCCCTTGTCATTGTGAGAATGATTAATTCATGAGTTTACAAGAGGGAGTCACTACAAACAGAGACTCAAGCAAATGTTGGATTTAAAGCTGGTATTAAAGATTATTTACGTATTATACTCCATACTACGAGTCAAAGATAAAGAGAGATTGGCAGCATTCCAAGTCACTCATCAACCTTACGTTCCACCAGAAGAAGCTGGAGCAGCGGTCGCAACCAAAGAATTTACTAGTACATGGACAACTGTGTGGACTGATGGACTTACCGATTTTGATCGTTACAAAAAGCAATGCTACCACATCGAGACCGTTGTTAGGGAGGATACTCAATATATTACTTATATAGCTTATCCTCCCCAACAACCGCCTCGACGTTGGAATAGCTAGTTTTGCTATTATCCTAGCTCATACATGTCCTAATAATCTCATCAGTAGTTGAGACAATATATCAACTTATACTTATTTTTGTTATCATATTTAACATATAATAAATAAAAACTTCTTGTAATAACATACGTATTATCCTAATTAAGATACTAGCTTTTTCTCCATATCACACAGCACATGGTGGACATACAAATGGGGCATGCCATGAAACTACAAAAGTGAATCCACAAACCTTTTTTTGCCTTTTCTTTTTCTTTTTCTTTTTATAATTTCTTTTCATGGTCTTGGAGGATACTTCCAAGAAGTTAGTGGGCATTTGTCATCAACAAAGAAAAGTGGAAACACAATAATCAAAAGCTTAAAAAGAAAAGCCAACTTTGCTTCCTTCGATCTGTTGAAGATTATTTAATTTCTTTATTATATAATCTCACAAAAATGTTGAGAAAAGGTGAAACACCAAAAGGTGGCCTTGCTTTCCATGGACAGGAAGGAGAAGAGGTTCATAATTGCATTTCACTATTGCCAATGCCATTTGACTCAATATATCTCTGGATAAGGTTTTAAAACATTGGACAAACCTAAAATCAACATTAGTTAAATGATATAGGATTTTTTTTTCCTTTATCTCTTATTTATATTTTTATAATATTTTTAAAATTTTTGATGTCTAACTAGCTTTGCATTTTAACCCATTGTGCTCATTCACATACTATTGTACAGTCATCTTGAAAAATATATGTTGAAGATATGATAAACACAAAGAATATGAAAAATAATCTACTTTTAAAACTAATTTTAAATTTTATTTTCAAGCTAATATTAGAAATGTTTTTATATTAGCAAATATTATAGTAGAATTAATAATTAAAAAGATTATTTTACCATTTAAATTAATTATTACTTTTTACATCAAAATTTATGATTTATTGTGTGATGCAATAAATATGGAAAAACAAGCTATGTATACCAAATATTAAAGTTAGTGCAATCTTAAACTTTATTTAAGTATAATAAGATTCTATTTAGATGTCATTTTAAATTGTTGATTCCTTGTACACTATAAAATATAATCAAGGGCTAGTAGCAAGTGCATGAGTTTGTTGATTATAGTGTTATATTATAGTAGAAAATAAGTAAGAAATAAAATACAAACACTAATAGATTTTACATGATTTTGAGAGACATAGTACTTGTAGAAAAAAAAAAAACAGGATACTCTTTTTAATTTTTAGAAGTTCTGATACATTATGCTATGGTTTCTAAAACAAATTAATTATAAAAAGAAAGAAAGGAGACAAAATATTACAAGAAAATGAATATCAAGTATTTTTCATTCGATCAATCTTGACATAGTCAAATTGACAATAATCATGACAAACTAGTTGATTGGTCTCCAACGATACCACTATTGATCACAATGCCGAACTATGAGGAATTGCTAAAGAATGTCGATTTGTAAGCCAACGGTACTAGCTCCTATATCCTTGTAAAAAAACATAAATACAAAATGGTCTTTTGGCCTTCAAAGTAGCCTCTTAATTAAACGTAAAAAATACATCATTTTATACATGAAGTGAAAGTCTAGAAATAGCTTGAATATCTTTTGTGGCAGCAGTGGACGTGGCCATGGAAATGGTGAGAAAATAACATGAATGAATTGACCAGCCGCCAACAGATCGAGAAAAAGCAAGAATTGAATTGAAATAACTGACTATTCTCCGGACGAATTAATGGCCACATGAGCCACTTCCTTTTTTACCCTCCCTTCGTATCATCGGCAGAAGGAAAGTCGTATCTGTACCAGAAATGCCGCAATGTCGGCAACCACGCAGGTCAATCACGCAATTGACGCCCACCAATCGCGACTATTAATATTACCTCATATTTAATATTAAAAAAAAAACATAATTAGATGAATTATTTAACATTAGTATACGATTTTAATTTGAATTAATTTGAAATTCTTGAAAAATCATCTGTCAATTTCATCCGAAATTAGCTCATGGCCTAAAATTTTTTAAATTATTCTAAATTAAAATTAATATATTCTTAATTTTTATAAATATATTTTTACCTTTAGATCTTAATTTGACGGTATGAATGGAGAATAATAAATTTTTAAATAAATCGAATAAAATTTTAAAAGTAGAAAAAAGAGTGAGAATTTACAAATCAAAATAGAAATAATAATTTTATATATTCAATAATATAATTTAATTAAAATAAAATGATAGATGTTATGCTTTTTTTTCCTTATATGCTTAGGTATGTGAAATCTTATTTTGGGCGGTCTGTTCGGTCCAAAATTTTTTATTATTATTATTATTATATATGTAATTTTCTTAAAAAAAATTAATCCACTGAAGTTTAGTCCTTATAGGCTCTAAATCCGTCACTGGACTCTAGTGTCATAGTAGGACATTTAAATTAGCACTTAGTTACCTACGATTTAAACCCCAGTTATAGCATATTTAAAGGAATTTTTTTTCTAAATAGAGGGTGCAACCAAAGGATGCTGAGCTTCTAGGCTGGTCGTCGCGTACACTTTCCATTTACCCTGGTGACCAATGAAAAACTTCCGTAGGGCTGGGTCGGTCATTTCTAGGGATAGTCAATAAAACTAACTGAGATTATCATTTATAGGCTCTAAATCTAGTCCCCTCATAGTGGTGTCGTAGTTAAGGTATGAGGTATTATTTTATTAGATCCTTGTAGTCACTATAAAAAATCAGTCATTTAGGGACCAACATTTGCGACGAACAATTTTCATCCCAAATTTGTGACGAATTTTGAAACAAAAATAAATTTTGTTGCTAATTAGCAACTAATTTAGCAACGAAATATTTTGTCACAAATCAGCAACAAAAAAAAATTCATTGCTAAATTTTGTTGCAATTTGGCAACAAAAATAAATATTTGTTGTAAAATCGGCGACGAAAATAATCATTCGTCACAACTTTTGGGATAAAAAAACTATTCGTTGCTGATTTAGCAACGAAAACAATATTCGTTGCAGATTTCGCAATGAATCTCAAATTCGTTATAGATTTTGCACCAAATTCGGGATTCGTTGTAGATTTTGCAGCAAATTCAGGATTCGTTGCAGATTTTGCAACGAATTCAAGATTCTTTGCAAATATTGTTTAAATAAATTTTTATTAAGAATTTGCGACAAATAGAATATTCATTGTAAATCTGCAACGAATCTCTGGATTCGTTGCATATTTGCAACGAATCTCTGGATTCGTTGTAAACATTTACAACGAATATCTGGATTCGCTGTAAATCTGCAACGAATATCTGGATTCGCTATAAATCTGCAACGAATATATGGATTCGTTGCAAATCTGCAACGAATTAGATATTCGTTGCAAATCTGCAACGAATTTGCAAACCTTGGTAATGAAAAAAAAAACTTCGAGGCCAATTAATAGACTTAGGGAGCTCGGAATGAGATAAAATAAGTTTCTATTTATTCGTCTCATTCTCATAATTATGTAAATATACTCAAATAATTCTTTTGACTGAATAGATATACATTTCATAGCTAAGTCAAATAGATGTATTTTAAATGAAGTTGAACATAATAGAATTAGAAAGGAAATTGAATTAGTTGAACTTGTTATATTTACAAATTAATACCAGAGAGCACAGAACGGAACAAAATTAGTTTCTATGTGGCCATATAATTCTCCTGATTATATGCATGTCTTCAGAAATAAATTTGACCCGATATATTTGGATTTGTGAATTTTTAAACCCGAAATATGTTTTTGGACACATAGGTGATAAAAAAAATCACTGAAAAAAATTATTAACTAAAAATAATATTTGTGGATATTTATACAATCAGGACAAATGTACGAACAAAAAAAATTGATTTCATCCAATGTCCTTTCTAGGTCTATAAACAGACTTTGGACATATAGAATTAAAATTTATAATGAATTTAGAATTCATTATAAATATGCAACCAATTTCTGGATTCATTGCATATTTACAACGAATTTCTGGATTCGTTGCAAACATTTGCAATGAATATCTGGATTCGTTGCAAATTTACAACGAATTTTGAAATTCATTGGAAGCCTTGGTAATGAAAAAAAACTTCGAGGTCGGTTAATGGACCTAAGGAGCTCGGAATGAGATGAAACAAGTTCTTATGTGTTCGTCTCATTCTTATAATCATTTAAATGCCCTCAAATAATTTTTTTCATAGAATATATATATTTTTCATAGCTAAGTCAAATAGATGTATTTTAAATGAAGTTGAATGTAATAGAGTTAGAAAGGAAATTGAATTAGTTGAACTTGTTAGAGTTACAAATTAATGCCAGAGAGCTCAGAACGGAACAAAATTAGTTTCTATGTGTCCGTATAATTCTTCTAATTATATGCATGTCTTCAAAAATCAATTTGACCCAATAGATTTGGATTTTTGAATTTTTAAGCCAAAATATATTTTTCGGACACATAGGTGATCAAAAAATCTCTGCAAAAATATATTAAC
>JBBMJZ010000002.1:9879689-9898025 GCA_037833815.1 Zingiber zerumbet
TTGTCGGATCTTGGGGGAATTTTGCCGGGGAGCCTTTGCACCGTGAGGCGGCAATAAATTCTCTAAGGACAGTCGGCATGCCGACGCTTCAACCGGATAACTATATTCTAAACCCGACTCCTTTATTTATCTGTCTATTGCATGCTATTTTTTTGTGAATATAATACTGCTTATATTACTATATTTTTCAACATTTTTACCAGAAGACCAAGCTCCTCATCCTACACTAATCTCTAGCTAACCTCTAAACAGTCAACCTAACTGCTTCAAGTCAACTAGCACAACTCCACCTAATCAAGTCACAAGCCCCACAAGCTACATGTAGAACGCATAGGACTTGGATAGGAGAATAAGTGTAGCTCACTAGGCGAGTTGTAGGTGCAACCTCCGAAGTAGCTCTCACACTATCTACAAAGTAGTTCACTTGCATAGCCCATGAAGCAAGTGGAGGTACAATCTTTGAAAAGCCAATGCATGACAAACTCATGTGGCCAATCAAGGACCAAGGGGTGCAACCCTCTGTGCATTGCCCTTCGAGTGTCCACATGCTACAACAAACCATTGCGACAACTATAAAGCATCCCTAAAAGGGACTTTTTCCTCTTGATTTTGAACTAGCTCAACACACTTCCTGCTTCTGTCGTCGGCGATTAAAGGAGATTGCCCTTTAGCGTCCACATACAAGCGACTATAAAACATTTCCAAAAGGGGCTTTTCTTCCTGATTTTGAACTACAGAGGATATTGAAGATTCATATGGTTTGAGATTTAAAGTGCTCTTATTTTGAAATGCAGCCATTGTCATCAATCCTAAGCACTTGGACAGTGCAATTTTATCATAACGGAACGATTAACCCTTGCTTTTAGCTAATCATGTTTCTATTGATCCTCTAACAAAACATCATCGTCGAGTTGTTGAATCACCTAGCTTTATAGAGATGCTACACTATCAACCAATGCCAAGCTACTGGACATTTTTGAGTCACCAATTGGTTGAGCTATTGATCCGCATGATGGAAGCCAATTGTAGAGTAGGAAACCCCTTGATTTTTCCCAACAAATAGCTTGGGACGAAGAACTTATAATCCTATAAATATTCTCTAGTTGCATCCCACATAGCTTTACGTGTCTGGATCCTTAATCGAGAGACATGTTGGTTGAAGTAACCCATCCAAACGAACTCAAGCCCACAACAAAATTCAAGTGGTGGTTCATTAGATTTATCTAACTAAAAGATAGTTGCATGTGAATTGGATCTGTTAGGAGAATCATCAATAAACTAAAGCATTTTGTTGAACCATAACGAAGAGTTCCCTTTGAAGAACTGAAATAATGTCGACATGCATGCATCCGTGTGGTCTTTTGACACAACAATCCATTTCATAGGAGAAGACTGGTGGCCTTGAGAAGAGAGAACTATATGACTAGAGGTAAACAAATGGCTAGCTAAATAGGCTGATTGACGAGTACTAAACAGGTAAAGTCGCTATGACTGTAACATAGCTAGAGACAAACAAAGTGAATGAAGTCTTCAACATGCCCTGATGGGGCAAGCACGGCTGGAACGAGGGAGGGAAATAACATTGGAGTCAATCTGAAAACAGATGTCTCTCTGGACGAACCCACATCATTGTTAGAATTTTAGAGATCAGTGAAGGGCATTGCACAAGAAACTCAACTAAAACAAATGATCAAGAGTAAGATGTTAAACACCAAACTTGACTCAATTAAACTTTTGAAGGTCACAGAAACATTGTGTCATTCATTGCTCTGTGTGATCATCGCTCTTTGCTCATTTGCAGAGCTGATGGGTGATGGAATGGCCAGATACTAACGGACACAGAGATTCAAAATTAAGACAATGTGCTGTTTCTGGAGGCCAATTGGATTAGTCAACAGCACACACATGGTTTAATACGATACTATGGCCACTCTTCATGCAGATCAAGCAATTTCATAATCCGAGTTGAGCAAAAGCATGTGGCAAGTCGCTAGGAGCATGTACACATCCAAACAGGGACCTACACCAAAATTCCATTGGAATAATTACATTAAACATGCTCAAAATGAAACGAGGTATATTATGAGCGTGCATTGTTAAATAGCATTAAATGTTTTGCCTCCAAGATTTGCTCGCCGTCACATGAATATGAACCAAGAAGAGAGATGAGTGGAAGCTCTTGAAGTAGGTAGAAATGGTCAACTTCATTAGGCAGCAACAGTATGTGCATACATTATATCTGAATATATTGAAAAATCCATAAAGTCTAGCTTAACGCCAATTTAAAACAAACCTTTACCAAATAGCACTCATTTGTAACAATTTTATAAGTGAAGCATGAAAAAGATTGGGGTGGATTAGGCTTGTAACCTGCATTAGAAGTTGTCTAAACCTATCTCCAAGTAGTGGAGATTTACATGGTTTGATGATGAAGACGACCATTATGAGAGCAAAGAAGACAGTTAAATGTTTTACTTCCAGAACTATATAGTTTCATACTTTCATTACTAACTTGAATTGCTCCAAAATCTTTTACTTCCAGAACTATATGGTTTCATACTTTCATTGCTTACTTGAATTGCTCCAAAATCACCAAACAAGTAATTTCTCAATGGAAAAAGAATTTACTTGCATCGTAGTTATCAAAAAGTCAGATTGAGTACTTAGGTAGCTCAAAATAATTAATCTTCAACTTTCATGATTACCTATTTGGAAAGGATAAGGTGATAAGGGTATAATCAAACAAAACCAACGCTTATTAGCTTCAATTAAGCTACATCCGAGAAACTCTTGTTCTGGAAATAATGTTGAGAGAAGAAATGCACAATACCTTGACTATTGGGAAAAAGATTTGGTTCCTCAATTCAACAATACTACCAAGCAGGAGTTCCAGTTCTAGAAACTGCTGTAGCACCGAAACCCATTTTTTTCTTGTCTGATACTGCTGGCTTCAGGATTTGGAATGAGCACATCAAGGTCTCATCCACACTCATCATAGCACCCGCATTATCAAATTCACCACAGTAATTTGGAGCCGAGAAAATTGTTACAAGTTGTCTGTCAGCAAAAAATTCATATCCATCCTCCACCACCTAATACCAAAAAAATCTAGAGCTGAACAAGGTAGGCATGGTTTATACGCATGAATTCAAGTGGTGAATGTTGTGTGTGAGTGGATTAGAAAGAGAGATCCCTAACCTGGTGAGCACGACAAATTAGGTCCAAATCATTCTTCTGAAGAAAGTCTGCAATTCTATCAGCACCAAAAGTATATGAAACACCCCTATCATTCATTCCCCATCCTTGGACCTCTTTATTAGGATCTGACCAAAGAAGATCACAGAGCAATCCACTGTCAGGAACATCAGTTGGGCGAGCTAGGTTTCTGATCTGCTCCAAATTTTGTAAGTCTGGGGAAAGGCCACCATGCATGCATAGGATTTTTTCATCAATAAGAGCTGCCACCGGTAGGCAATTAAAACAATCAGTGAACACCTTCCAAAGTCTCACATTGAATCTGCGCTTACACTCATCATAGAAACCATAGATACGGTTTATGGATGCACATTCATGATTACCCCGCAAAAGAAAGAAATTTTCTGGGTATTTAATCTTGTAAGCTAAAAGAAGGCAAATTGTTTCAAGGCTTTGTTTCCCACGGTCCACGTAATCACCTAAGAACAAGTAATTGGCCTGCGGTGGCAACCCACCATATTCAAAAAGCCTCAAAAGGTCAGAAAACTGACCGTGGATATCACCTGTTTGCAGGAAGAAACATAACGTCAGCCTCTGCAAAATGAATTAGCTTTGCAAGACCCATGGTTTAAAAAATACCAAAGGATAAAGTATTCTCGGGCAAATTGTATTTCTAGTTTTTTTTTTACTATGAAAATAGAAAGACTTCACAATTTTAAAAATCTTTAAAAACAACCAGGTTATATTTGTAATTTTCTTTTAAAAAGGATATGAAGTGTACCTGTGAAACACTCGAAGCACAATTTCTAATAATAGAAAAACCAAACCAAAAAAAGAAATAATTATTTCAAGTCAGAAATTGTGCTTTCAAAAATCAAAAGCAATGCAACAAGCATGTCAGAAATGTTTCCTTCAGTACTCAACAATCAGCTAGCAGTACTTAGGGCTAATGACCATTGCTAAGAACTTGCAGTGATAGATGTAATACACATGGCAACAGAAGTTACCCTACATGAAGCAGACAGCACACTAACTATTACTCCCATGTTAAAATTTATTTCACTAAAAAGAATAGTGATATTTTAGCTACTTGTATAATTGAATAAGCTTGAGCACATCAATTTTGGATGTTATTACCTAATCAGAAATTATAATATAAAAGGAAATAGAAAAGAACATCGAGTAGACATGGAAAAGGAGAAGACAGATAACTAAGAGCTCAATTCAGCTCATATATGTTTTTCCAACATAAAAAACATCACATCATCAAGAATTGTTGCCACATCAATCATATAGAGGGAAAAGGAATACATCAATGTCACTAATATGTTTATAGCCTTCTCCCCTCCGGAACACTTGAGGCTGTAGATGCCATTAGAAAAAATAGAATGAAAAACATTGCTAAATATCATGTCCCATTATCATGATCAATAGAATCCTCACTCCTTTTCAAGGTTTAAAACTTCGACCGGTGCTGAGGTTTTGGTCTTGGACCGGAACAATACGGTTTCGGTACCGTATCATGTCGTGCCAGTATAATTAATGTATTTTTTAAATATAAAATATATTAATTAAAAAATAAAATATTTAACATAAATATTTAAAAAATAAATAAAATAAACAATATAAAAAATAATCTTTAAAAAAGGAAAAGATATCAAAATAGATAAATAAATAAATAAAAATGTTATTATAATTTTTAAATTAAAATAAATGAATATAAAATTAATTAGATAATTTAATTAGGGTGATAGAGTTTAATAAAGCCTCTTTAGATTATCTCCATCACAGTTAGGAGTTGATTAAAATAATCAACCTAAGTTTAATTAAAAAAATCCGACACCACTCACGAGCTTGCGCTACTTTGGCGCTGCCGTGGGTTCTGCGACCCCTCAGCCATGGTCTTGGGGATCGCATGATTCCTCCGGCACAACCGCAGTAGTCGTGCGACCCCTCTGCAGCGGTCGTAGGGTCACAGGACGCCTCCGTGGTGGCAGCAAAAGGGTTATGCAACCTCTCCGCTGCTGTTGCAGGGTTGAGCAACCCCTCTATTGCGGTCATGGGGTCACGCAACACATTGCAGCTATCGTGGATCTGGTGCCGAGGTCGTGTTGGTGACAGTCGCCAGGTGGAACGAGATGTTTCGCCCATTTCGACCGTCTTGGCACGAAACCTTAAACCATGCTCCTTTTTTAGAACAACCCTCCCCTCTCAAGAAACAACATTAATTTCCTTTCCTCAATCAAACATTCTTTTGGCAGGTATTTCACTTTTTATTAGCCAAAACAAGTAGCTGTTGTACAGTTACAGATAAGTGTCACGGTATGATTTAGTATATTTGCAATAAGAGTCATACAATCAAAGAAAAGGAAATGAAAATACTGTCGACACTTCCAACACAGGAAACTGTTCCAGATTTGAACTGATGAAAAGGGCAGCACAAAGCTCCCGCCAATGCAGGGTCCCGGAGAAAGGTCTATTGTATGCAGGCTTAGCCTGCTTTGCAAGAGGATATTTCCAAAACTCCAACCCATAACCTTTAGGTCAAATGACAGCAATTTTACCGTTGCATGCGATAAATGGGAAGATCTAACATTGTCAAAGTAATTATTTTGCTGTAGAACCAAGATAAATGGGAAGATCCAACACTGCATTTAAAGTAGAAATGATATGAATTCTATTTCTGAGCGTGTGAAAAAGAATAGGGGAATAATTGGTACACCAGCTTAATTTCTCAACATATACCTGGTTCATAGACAATGGCATCAAACACCTTATGCAGACTGGTCTCTTACTACATACTTTGACCGCTTATGCACGAAGAAGAAAAAAAAACAGCTTCTCTTATTCCACATTCTTCTGTAGATTATAAAGAAAATCAAATTCCTTGAATGAAGATTAATTAACCATCCTTCTATTGTTGTGAAGGATTTTTACTTACATTTTTGCTAACAAATAAGCTTCCATAAGAAGCAAAAATATTCTTTCAAACATTTTCACTTTAGCTTGTTTTCTTTCTTATTGACATCGTATTTCGCTAACCTATGTCAACATGTGAGATATTCCAATTGGGAGAAACCATAAAACAAATAAACACTCGAAATGAAATGGAAGTTTTCTGCATTGTGTAAAAGATACATCATATATTATACTAGGAGCATGAGCAACAGCCGCTTTCTAGCAGATGGGTGGATAGTTTACGCCACATAAACATTACAATTGACTTGAACATTAGGATAATTTATTATGAGCACTGAACACTATGACAATTTGACGTTTGTTTTATGGTAAAAATCAATCTATTGCATCTAGTCAGTTGAAAGAGTACCAATATTGCATATATATATTACATGGGAATAAATTATCTAAAATACCATAGGACAGCCCAGTGTGTACAGAATTAAAAAAAAATTGTGCACTAGAAAAATAAATGAACCAACAAATCACTATGACTGCTGAAGCATGAATTAAAGTACAGTGTAGTTGAACCACACAATTGCAAGAGTGATGAGGACTAGACGAACAACATCACTTTCTCGAAAAGATTAAACAAAATAATTTACAGCAAGCCTCGTGTATTATTGGGCAAAAATGCCCAAAAGACAGACAGGAAAAAACAACAAATTTTATTTTCTCAACCTCTTTATAATAGACAAAAGTGATTGCTCCACTCAAGGTCATAACCCTCAACCCGGGGGCCCTCCAAGACCGTCTCAAGCACGTTGGAGGGGAGTAAATCACGGGGGCTATTTGGCCAACTGAGCGGCCTCCTAGGTGAGGGGGCCTAGTACGGGTAAAAACCCCACGACCTATTGTGGCAACTCCTCACCTGAGTACCAACTTGGCTACGCCCGTGGGAGCATTGATCCACTCCTCAAGCATGAGAGAGAGAGAGAGAGAGAGAGATTGGAAAAAACAACAAATTTTACTTTCTCAACTTCGTTATAATAGACATAAGTGATTGCTCCACTCCTCAAGCATGTGAGAGAGAGAAAGTATCAGTTAAGGTTTTAAATTAAATTCTATAAAGATTTTATCACTGTTGTTGGTTCAGAACATGGGCTCTGTTTCCACCAGTGCAACAAACTAGACAAATAACCAATGATTCAAGGGCACCAGATAAGAAAGCAAACAAGAACTTATATGTGTGTTGACCAGCAGAGTAAAAGTGAAGTCAAGAAGCATCGACAAGGAGAAAATGTAGAGCACGGCAGTTGGATGTATGAAGGAAAATCATCTGAAACCATAGTTATTTAAGGCATGATCCATCCAAAAGTGTATAGGTGCTGTGAGGCCTGAGGCACTAGGCACAAAGTGGCGCACGCCTTACCGAAGTCAAGTGCTCTGGGTATAAATTTCTACCATTCAAACATATATAGGGAATTTCTGCCAAAATATCACTAATAAAACTATAGTTCATAAAATATTACACAGTAAGATAAATATAAAATTCACTAATATTTTAATATTAAAATAGTTTATCGTCATAATCAAAATCAAATTTCAAATTAAAGAAAAAACAAACTTCAAATATCTAAATCATCAAAATCTTCATCATCTTATAATTATCATCATCGCCGAATGTTTCATATTTGTATCTTCATCAGTTTCCTCAAGACCCATTTCTTCCTCATCTACATCAATAAGTTGACTTGTAGAAGATCTTCTCTTAGTTCTCAAAGAACAGTACCACTGTTCTTTGAATCAGCACCAAAGTGGTGTTGATTTCCAAAAATCAACACCACAGTTGTGTTAATTTCAACCACCACAGTGGTGTTGAAAATCAGCACCATTATGGTGTTGAAAATCAATACCATTGTGGTGCATTCTTTAAATGTAACACTGCAATTGGCAGGAGGGGTAAAACAAGAAACAAGTGCGTTCTTTGGAAAATCTAAAAATTAGGTGCGTCTTTTAAGAATTTTGCAACTTTAAATGCGCTCTTTGGTCAATTGTCGTTTCAAATAACATTATCTATGATATGTTAAAAAAAATTGATGGTGACTTTTTGGTTCTTTGTCTAAGCCATAGGCATTCCAAAAAACTCCTGCAGGCCTCTTATACATTGGTAGTTGATATGTGATTTTAACTTGTAGTTCATCACCTTCACACATCCTAGATATACACTTATACAAACCCATCACAACTTCTATGTCATTTTGTATTTTAGAATCCGAATAGAGCTTTGGGTTTAAAAATGACCAACTGCATACAAAGGTCACTAGAGTTGTATTGACCATCTTTTTTCAATTATATCAAAAATATTTATTTACTTATCTTCATTGCTATGGAATGAGGCAACAATAGCTTCCTTGGCCCTATCCATTGCCTCGTAAACGTATCCCATTGCAGGCTTTTTTTCCTAGCCAACCAAATGAATAACTTTTATTAATGGACCGCCTATTTTTAAAACTTCAATAAGGCAAGGAAAATAGCGCCTTAAGCGCGCCTTAACCTCTCAAAAGGTGTGCAATTAAACATGCTTCATTCAAGTACTACGCCTAGGTCACTACCCAAGCGCAAATGGCGTGCATGGTTGCGCCTTGCGCCTAGGTGCAATCAGACGCGTGCTTTTCACAACTACGCCTAAAACTTCACCATTTTTCTCCTCTAAGCAATTATTAAAAAGTTTAACTAGTTTGCATCAAAGTAAACATGAATACAAATAACCCAAAGGGATAAATGAAAATGACCAGTTAGCCAAACCACATCCTGTACAAGCCCCTCATTGCACTCCAATAAATTGACTCCTATCACAAACATAATATAGTTTTGAGCCCAGTTATGTACAAGTACTTGTTAGATGCGAGCAGGCAAATAGTAAAACTTCCGAATAAACTTGTCCCTACCTCAACCTCATAGAAACCAACTCTTAACTAAAGTAATCAGTGCTTCCCGATTCAACACACTCTCTCTCAACTGGTGCATTGCCTCTTGGAGAACGAATGAACCCTCGGAAGTACATAGTGTTTGCTAGGAGTTCCAACACAGAATCTAACATCACAGCATATTCACTGTCTTACAGTAGTTGAAACTTGAACCAAGAGTAACAGCAATAGTTGACGTTGAAGTTAAAAGGAAAGACTAAAAATGGAACAAGAACAATACATGTGTGATTAAATGAACATAATAAAAAAACAAAAAAAAACACAAAAATATTAATGCAAACTAGGAACTTAATTTCTAAAAGGTGATTTTGGTAACTCCCTCTTGTTTAGAAGGATAAGTTACTTAAGATAGCTTTTAAGATAGAAATTGTTACAAAAGTTTAGGTAGAAATTTAATTTAGTTTGTTTTTCTAATTTGCAAATTGATTTATTTCCTCTTTTGATTGAGTTGTTAGATGAAGGGGAGCCTTAGCGCATCGGTAAAGTTATTACCATGCGACCTAGAGGTCATGGGTTGAAGTCTCAAAAACATCTTGAAAAGCAGGATAAGGCCGCACAATCGACCCTTCCCTGGACCCGCATTAGCAGAAGCTTCGTACACAGGCTGCCCTTTATTGAGTTGTTAGAGATTATATCTTTTTCTTGGAATATTTTTTATTTTATTCCCAACTTTCTTTAGGTTGGAATGTTTCAAAGGTCCCCAACGTCCGCCATGTAAATAAATCTTAGCCTAATAATAAAGTTTTCATTCTCTATGCATTCATTTATCTCTGTGTGAGATAGTAATCCCTCAAATTGTGCCAATTTCATCCTAATTCTTGATGCAAATTTTGGATCCATTTTAGTGCTGCATTAAATATCACATCTTATTTGGTCTAAAAATTTCAAAACTAAGATAGCATATATCACACTTCAGAAAGCATGCTCAATTACCTTTAGTCTTTTTAAGCACTTTTAGATTGGACTGAGTTGTTTGGTAAGTAGATAGTCAAAATCCTTTTTCTATGGCACCATTTTCCTAAAGTCATTTACCTACAGAGCAGAGTGCATCATAAAAGATGCCCACGGCAACTGAAAAATTGTTGGGACATAAGTGGTTTATTGATGATAATGACAATGATAATAAATCCTAAAATAGATGTAGAAACAAGTTAATGAAGACTAATGATGGGTAGGTACAATTCCCAATAAAATTATTGTATATTTGTTAAACTTTTACAAAAAAAAACTAGGGTTAGTCTTACCTCATGTAGCCCCTTCTAACTCAATATATTATTCATAATCATAATAGTCCGTTTAAACCCTTTTAATTGATGTTGTTTCCAAATAGATTCCTAACACTCCTTTCAAATTGGCTCAAAGATACCGTGAAAAGCAATTTGTTAACTGCATATCGGAACCTAGGGCCTCTTAAGGATTTAGTTAGCAAATCTGTTGCTCTTAACAGATCATTAGACCTTACAAATTCCATGGAAGTTTCATTGAACTAGATTTTCTCTTTAGCAGTGGCAATCAGATTGGATTAAAAGTTATATACATAACAACTTGCTTGTCATAATACCATTTTATTTATATTTTTATTTTTTGGGGTAATCCCAGCTCTTCAAACCAACAAATCCCAGCCCTACAGAAGTTTCCCATCGGCCACCAAGGTAAATCAGGAAGCACTCACGGAAGTTCATCCAAACGGCCAGCGTTCTTAGGTTTGTCGTCTCATAAGATCTTTGTAGTGCGCCGCAACGGAGATTCAAACCTTAGATATTTGGTTAACCGCTTGGAGGGCCTAACCGTTGCACTGTAGCCCCGGGGGCAAATATCATTTTATTGGCTCTTTAGGAGCATGTCACAAATCAATCAACAGGTGCTTAATCCACATAAACTCACATGTAGCTAGGGTGTTAGTTATATGCTTCACATATACACTCAATATGGCTATGACAGCCTGTTTTCTTCTTTTTAAGAAAATCATTCTATCTCTCAAGAGGATGCAATAGCTTAATGTGAATCTTTTGTCCAACTAAACGTCTTTCTTATAATCTGAGATCAAGGTGATCTCATTCTTGATACAGGAAGCATCCCGGGAGCATTCTTCAGGCAATGATAGAAACATCAAACCTACTATCAAATGGTGATGACTTGGAGCCACAAGAAGCTAGTTGAACATGTTCACTCACTATAATGATGTCTGGTCTTATAATTATAATGTAATTCAATTTCTCAACAAGTCATGTGCATTATTGGATCAATCAATACTTCTCCCTATCTTGGCATCAACCGTCAAATCAATAGGGTATCAATTTACTTCAAATCCTTACGGAGTGAATAGCCAATTGCTCAATTGATTTACTGGTGTCTACGTTAGTAATGTAGCAGAAATACCAATCATGAACATAAACAATGCAAACACGTAGCCTTTTGCATGGTTTTGAAATCCTACTACATATTCCACAGCCTATGACTTGTGGTGAATCACTCCTGAAATCCCTCTATACTTTCTCCTTCTTGGATTAGAAATGAGATTCCTCTTACAATCTTGCTTACAAAGAGGAACAAAAAGATACACAATGAGTAATACAATAAGAATACAATAAAGGACCAATCCAAGATTGGAGCTCTCCTTTTTGGCTTTATTTTTACTTGATTTCATTTGTTTGTATGCATTGGTTGCCACAACCTCCCTTGGTTTTCATTCTTATATTCTTCTTCTTGTTTTAAAGAACTTCTTGCTACTTGCTAATTTCCTCTTGTTCGGTCAATTATCATCTTACCACAATCGACTAATTCCACGAATGCTTCAACCTTTTGTACACCACTAATGGGTAGTTGAGTTGACTGCACCTGCCTCAAGTTGACTGTCTAGCTCATCAACAGATACTTGACCAACTGCTTTGTTGTACCTCATAGACCATCTAATAGCTCCTACAATCAGTTGACTATCATCATTCACCAATCCCTAATCTTGTATCAATCAAGTGCTTAGACGACTGAGCTACTATTTTGTTCAAATCATCTTGAGTTGACTGCCTAGTCAACTCAATAATCCCACCTTCATATGACTAGATCATCGACTCTAACCAACTCTATAATCGAGTCGTCGTGTAAGTTTATCTAAAACTCAAAGCACACATGTCTCTCTTAGACTCTCGTCTCACTTAAGACTTTTTTACCAAGAGGTCATGCCTCTAGGACTTCCTCATCTTGCTAAGAGGCATTTCCTCTGGACTTCCCGTGCCAAGAGACCTTGTTTCCAATACTTCACCATCTGCCAAAAGGCATTGCCTCTAAGACTTTCTCATGTATTTATATTGGTTAACCTTAATTTGGTCAATTCATGATTTCCACTTATCAAGTGACCTTATCTTCGATACTTTATCATCTACTTGGTGTCATCCATGGACTTCCATTTACTCGGCATCAGGTCAACCTTGACCTTAAACTTTTTCATTATTAAACATCAGGTTAGCCTTGACCGATATGACTTCCTTCACTTTATTGAACTTTTCCTTTACCAACATGAGTTGAAACTTCCTCTTTATTAGCACTTGTTAGATTTCATATATTGCCAATATTTGTTAAACTTTTCACTTTTTCAACATCTGAGACTTCATCCATTGCCAATGCCATTGAACTTTTCCTTTGCCAACATTTGTTGGTTCTTTCCCCTTACCAACACCTGTTGGACTTCTACAATTGACAACACCTATTGAACATCCATCAACCCATGTTGAACTTCCTTCGCTGCCAACACTTCATCCAATACCAACCCTATTAAACTTTCTCCATTGCCGACAATTGTTCGACTTCGTCAAATTGCCTGTTGGATTTTGTCCACCGTCAAATATTTGATCCTACTTGACACACTATATCACCTTAACATATTGACCTAGCTTAAACATTTGGGTTATATATAACCTTTTGACCACACAATCAGCCATACAACCAACCATGAAACACCTTAGTCTAACAACACCAATTTCAAGCAAGACTGCACCAACACAATGTACCAAAGTTTATGGATCAAAGTGTTTAGCTATTTAAATGCAATAAGTATGAAAAATTAGCTAAGCAATGATGCAATATTAAAATAAATGTGTGGTCAGATAAATAAAGGGCATAAATATTGTTAAGCAATTAGGTGTTGCTCTAATAGGGAATAAAATGAAAGAAAATAGGTTGAAATAGTCCAACCATGTTCAAAAGACAAATAACAAATTCTATAATTAGAAAAGTTGAATCTATTAGAGTGTGAAGTGTAAGGGGGAAAAGGTGGTTAAAGAGAGTAGTGAGTGCATGTAATAAAGCACAATGAAGAAATAAGTCATGCACCCAACTCAACTAGTTCAGATAAACATGAGATGATGATGATGAAGATTTAGGTTCCACTTAACCATTAGGATGTCAATTTCAAAGAATTTACTTGAAATGTCTACAGCTTAATTCCATGACAAGTAAAAATATTATTTTTTTCAAAAGAAAAAAGGTTTTCCATATTTTAAGCAAATCTACAAAATAAAGCAATGAAATAAAGGAGGTTACATGGAAACAGTCAACTAATATTAGCACAGATCACAACTCAAAGCTAGCACCCCAAATCATAGGTCCATGGAACTGAATTCTTAGCTGTGCCTACTCAATTTGCAATTTACATGACAAAAGTTATTGTTACAACTGAGCATGCTTTGAAAATGAGAACATGCTGACTTGTAAATGTTGAGCATATTAGTCACAAAGGCTTTTGATTACTTGAGAGGATTAGGAAGCACAAGAAATATTAAGAATCAATCATGTTGAATTTTCCATTATTATTTTAGTGGTCCTTTCTAAGTTTACTTGGAAGGAAGACAAAGGCAAAAATTTTAAATTCACATTGAAAATGACATCAATTATCATTGAACAGTTGTAAATTATATGTGATTATGAAATCAATCACAGCAAAGGGAATGAAGATAGCCATAATCATAAAAAAGAATGGTCAATATGTTTGTTGGTCCAGCAGGTATTTGCAACAACTAAGGTGGGAAACAAGGTATAGGCCTATAGGGCATAAATTTCTCCAAAAAGTGGATAATCCATTCGTTCACACATTTCACTCTATTTCTGTCCATATTTGGACAAAACCAAAACTAATGGTGTGTTAACTTGGAAATATGAGGAAATAAGAAAGGAAGGGAAATGAGCTTATCCATTTCTATTGATTGTCTGGAAGGAAGATGGGAGAAGGTAGAAATTATTCCGTCTAATTACTTCATTTTGTTTCCATCTGAAATGCATGGAATTGGAGGAAAACAAAGTTTGAGTTTCTAGCAATTACAAAAGATACAAAATTCATTCCCTTGATTCCTTGGAAGGAAGAGGAGTCAATTTTTTCATTTATTTCCATCCCAAATGGATGGAATTGTAGGGAATGTAAGTTTGAGTTTATAATAAATACAGAACTTACTAATTTAATTTCTCTTGATTACTTGGAAAGAAAAGGAGGCAAGCAAGAAATTTAATCATCCAACCTCTTCATTTTGTTTCCTTCCAAAATTGATGGAATTGGAGTAAAAGGAAGTTTGAATTTCTAATAAATACACAATTTACATTCTTTATTTTGATACTATTCACGCAAAAAAGATGTGTGAAAGTAGGTGGAAGGAAGATGATAAAATATTGTCTTTATTTTCCTCTCGCTTAGACCATTTCTCTTCTCTCCTACTTCCAATTCAAGATATTAATGAAAGTAACAGAAAGGAAGTTTCTATCTGCTGTTTCCCATTCACTCATTTCTGTCCACTCCATTGTCATTGGAATAAACAAGCCGTAAATTTACAATCTTTGCATAACAATTCTACAATGTTGAGTCAGCTCATAGCAAGATTACAAAAGCAAAAAAATAAAATAAGAATAAGGCTTACCACAAATTTTAATTGGCGCCTCCAGTTCCAGGAGGTTGGGCTGCTGCTGGAAGATCTCCTTCGACACGAGACAAAGCTGCCGGACATCCGCCTCTAGAAGCTGCACTTGCTTCCCTGGCTTGCTACCCTTGACTTCCAGAAGTCGTTGAATGATTCCATCCAGCACCTTGGGATCCATCAGCAAACCCCCTTCTCCCCCAAATCACCACGTAACAACACAAAGAAACCGTTAAAGCTCCCCCTTTCTCTCCTCCCCTCCACCGCCCCCACAGGCGCCGTACAAGAACACAAAACAGCCCCTGGATTTCGCCTTGCCGTTCTTTCCTATCCGGAGCAAGAGCGCCGCTGTCGCTCCTTCGTCGATGTGACGAAGGATAGACCGATCGCTTAGGGTTTCTTCGGATCTTCTCGAATTCGAGGAGAGCGGACGCAGCGGCAAGAGGAACCAAAAACGTACGACACGATCAGGTGTATGACATGGAATAAGTATTTGACGTGGTTGATCTGTTGTCGCGATTTGGATGGTTAGTGCCAGGTATTAGCAGCGTTTGTAGGACCGACGCGGAGGTCCCTTTGCCAAAATAATCAGCGTTTGCCGGGTAATAATGTAATTAAATTTATAATATAATATAATCTGAATTATACTACTATAACTATGTTTGGTACATATTATATATAATATGTGTAATCTTTAATTAAAAAGGTAATTATATTTTTATATTTGATATCTAATATTTTTTATATGGAATATAATTTATAGTATTATTATAAAATAATAAAAATATTCTGCAACTTCTGCTGCAGGCAACGACCAACGGTAGCGGCCATCACACATCTGTCGGAGGCGACGGTGGCCGATAGTGCTCGGAGGTAGCGGCGGGCAATAGTGGCAACAGCGACGTTGATGACCGACGGTGGTGGCCGACGTTGCCCGAAGGCACCGACCTCATAATGTAATCGGGATTACATGGTGTTAGCATTGTAATCCAGATTATAAAACTTTATTACCTTTTATAATCCAGATTAGAATACATTATAGTTTTAAAACGGTAACAAACAAAGTAATCAATATTGTAATATAATTTTGATTATATTACAAGGTAGATTACATTCTACCAAACGTAGTCTTAAGAATACACAAAATATTTTAATTTTTTCTCTCCTAGTCCCTGAACCCATCGCCAAATGGTAATTTCCACTAAACTTCAGGGGGTGTTTGGTTGGGGTTATCGTTGATAACCTTGATGGGTTATCTAAAAAATCTTGTTTGGTTTAGGTAATAAATGATTCCCGATAATGAGCAATTTCTACCATGTCAGTAATTTGGGGATACAACTCGGAATAAGAAAACCTTGGAAGCATGAGGTTTTTCACTATTCCGGGATTATTAATTTTTTTCCCCAAAATTACTCTCCACAAACACAAACAGAACATTTTCCCCCGTGCCCACCGCCTCACCTGCATCATCACCAACTTCTTAGCAACCTTCCAGTGAGACATGGTCAATCAGCTTAGCATCCCGAAGCTCATCTTCTAGACCACCAACACCTGCGGACTCATGGCTTCTCTCCAAGTTGCAACATCACGACTCTAACGAGGGATGAATTGGTAGAGTTTATGTGGGGCTTAGTAGAGAGCAGCCGCCCCTTCTTGTGGGTGGTCTGGCGGGGCCTGGTGGAAGGGGGCATCGAGGCGCTGCCTGAGGGTTAGTCGAGGAAACTAAAGGGCAAAGCTTGTCGGTGAGATAGTGCCATCAAGGGAAGGTTTTGTGCCACCAACCATCGGTGTGTTCTTAACGCATGATGGCTGGAACTCGATGATGGAGAGTGTGGCTCATGGCATTCTGGTGATGTGATTGTCGGGTTCGTAGACCAATACACCAACTACTGATATGCTTGCCAACATTAGGGTTTCGGCATGGAGATCGAGGAGAAAGTAAGGAGGCAGCATGTAAAATACGGCAACAAAATAATAATTAAAAATATGGTTATTTGACAAATAATTTTATTGGAATTTTTAGGAATTTTTCTGGAATTAATCGGAGCACGTACAACGTATTTTGAGAGGATGTATTTATGGGCTCGAGAAAAAAAGTCTGTTTAGAATACCCAATGATGGGAGTTGATTGAGGAATCAACTTAGGTTTTAATTTACCTAAACCTAAGTTTAAATTTATAAATCCTTTCCTATTTAATTCTCTCCTTACCCGTGCCCTAAGTCCCTCACCGCCGAACCCTCCCCGAGCTCTTACCTCGCGACACTGCCAACTTCCCCCTTCTTCTCTCTCGGTTCCGGTTGTCCCACCGCCGCCCTCTCCACCTGATCTCTCCCTCACGCGAGCACTAGCGAGCGATCTTTGCCTCTTGCCACAGCCGACGCCGGCGGACGAGCTTTTTCATCCTTCTTCCCCGAATCCGACGCCGCCAACCACGCCAAGCCGCGCCGCACCATAGATTGCTGGAGCCGACCATCACCCTCCTCTCTTCTTCCAGTTCTCTTTGAACCATGCCCTAGTTTGGCTGCCACCGTCGGATCGTTGCCTTTGTTGCCTCTTCTCTCCGCGTTGTACCCCAACGAACCCGACAAGTATACTTCCTCCAGTAGCTATGGATTTTTCAGGGAAAGGAATAGGAGTAGGTGTCTAAAGCGATTTTGAAGAAATCCTCTAGTTTTTCATGAAATTTCATGTGGGCTTTCAGTTCCAAATTTGGGGTTCTTGTTAGCTGAAATCTTTTGGAAACAATTTTGGGAAGTTGATTTGATTTAGAGGTTGCATTGCTTCCCTGTGATAATCTCGGGATATTAGAACAAATTTTGGATTCAGATTTTGGTTAGTTGTTTGGATTCTCGGACAGGAGTGAAGTGTGTTAAGATGTTTTTCGTTGTGTTTCAGTTTTGGTGTGGGCTAAGCTATTTCTGGACAGAAGTTGCATCGTTTTAAATGAGTTAACCTGGTGTTGTTTCCGCATGTGTTGGCTGTTGTATTTCTAGATAGAATTGAAGTGTTTTAAAATATTTTTCATTGTGTTTTACTACTGGTGTTGGTTGTGAAATTCTGGACAGATTCGAAGGGATGGGATTTAGTGTGGTTAGGTGGATGTGTCTACAATGTTTTCTTAAGAAACCTAAGTTGGGTTTGAGTTTAGTTTGTTGTTGCGTATGAGATTAGCTTAATTGTACAGTACATGATTGCAGGACGTTGAATGAGACGGTTGACGTGACGGGACGTGTGTTGGTTCGATCTACGTATAAAGGCGGGTACTTCTTACTTTGTTTTTGTAGTCCTTTGAACTTAGTGCATGAGCTATATTTGAATAGAAATTGCTTCTACCTTGACTCCATTCTTATTATTCCTG
>JBBMJZ010000002.1:9926844-9942103 GCA_037833815.1 Zingiber zerumbet
TCTCATCGATGGGCTCTGCAAGGCAGGAAGGCTTCAGGATGGTCTCTCCTTGCTTGATAGGATGAAATCAAGCCATGCTTGTGACCCTGACAGTGTAACTTACAACAGCTTGATCGATGGCTTCTGCAAGGCTGCAGAGTTTGACATGGCTCATGAATTGCTTACCAGGATGGAGAAGGAAAGGGTGACTGTTGATGTGGTTACACTGAATACCTTTGTAAATGGAATGTGCAGGCATGGGATGATCGGAAATGCCCTTGATTTCTTTCGAAAGAAAAAGGTCGAGTGGCCAGAAGTTAAAGGCAATGCTGTCACCTATAGCACCCTTATTGGTGCTTTCCTTCATTCCAACAATGTAGGAAAGGCGACGACATTGTTTGATGAGATGATCAAGGAAGGAGTTTCCCCAGATTCTACGACATACTTCACTCTCATCTCTGGGTTGACTCAAGTTGGTAAACTGGATGATGCCTATTCGAATGTGTTGTTGATGAGAAAGAATGGTTTTAGAGTAGACATAAAGAGCTATAACACTTTGATCAGTGGGTTTTGCAAGAAGAAGAGATTGGATAAGGCATTCGAGATACACGACGAAATGTGCAAGACAGGGCTCAGGCCTGATACCTTCACATACAATAGTTTGATTGATGCTTTCTGCAAGGCTGGTGATTTTTCAAAGGCTGATAAATTCCTCAGCGAAATGGTCCATGATGGATACAAACCTAATGTTGTCACTTATGGAATCCTGATCAATGGTTACTGCAAAGCTGGTGATCTTGACCAGGCCATGAAGATCTTTAGGAGCATGGATGTGTCGGTGGTGCAGGCCAACACGGTTATTTATAACATGCTCATTGATTTTTATTGTAAGAATAAAAAAGTTGATGCCGCAATGGACCTTTTCGACGAGATGCAGAAACAAGATATATTGCCCGACGCCACGACCTACACCTCCATTTTCAAGGGTCTTAAGGACCATAACATGTCTGATAAAGCCTTAGAGCTTATGGACAAGATGAGTTCGCGGGGTTGCAAACCAAACTATGTGACAATGGATGTTCTCACGGACTGGTTAACTGCGATTGGTGAGATGGAGAGACTGAGACTATTTGTGCAACGGACAACAGCTTCTGATATCAACTCTGGCAATCCTGATCTTTAATCTTATAGATGCTTCTTATTTAATGTTGAGTTGTACCATACATGAACAAATGAAACGAGAGATTTTTTAGTAGCAGAATTTATTATTCGGTATGCAAAAGTTATGCATAAGCTTCTACACAGTATGATTTCTGAAGCTCATTTTCATAATTCAAATAATAACCTGAATCTGCAAAGAAAATTAGGTGGAAATTGGATTTAGGAACTCTGTTGTAGTTCTTTGTTGGACAAAATCTTTGTATAATTGCACATTTTAATTTGTAATCTGAAACTGTTTAGTTCCATAAGTTTTTCCTTTTCTCATCCTAATCATTTTCTGCCCTTCAAAGATTTCATAAAGTTCAATGTCCAAGTTGCAGATTTTCTGTGCTTACTGTAGAACAATATTAGTGCGAAGAGTTCGATTAGGACACTTCACATCTACCTGGAAGTTAGATTTTCTATGGATTTTCCTTTGAATAGAAGTGCCATATTATAGCCTATTTCGATTGAGTCATCTAACTACAACGATTCTATCATCTTTCTTCTCAGGCATTCAATTCTTGCTCGTCTCTATGGCCTTCTTTTCTTTCACCCCATGGCCAACGATATTTGACATAGATAGCACTAAATCTATTATGGTCAGATCGATATCAGATCAAATATGCTTTGCAGGAATGTGTTCCTATAGTAAGCTAGCTTGGGCAAAATATGAGGGATCATAACTAGAGGAGTGCAATTTGAAGTTGATCGAGGTTGCACATGATAACTTGAACCAAACGCACCCTAAAGGTCATCACATGTCCTTCACCTGCACGGGCTCCTCCTCTCCTTCCTTTGGAGCTACGGCAGTTTTGTTCTCCGGTTGGTCCGCTCCAGGTGTTTTGTGATTCAAAGTGTCAACTAGGAGTTGGCATTGCTAGCGTAACCCCTCTGACGGTCAAGTTAGCGCTGGGCCAAAATGTGAAGCTCACTTGTGTATGCAAGAAAGTAAAAGATGTTAGAGAAGAAGAAAATAGTCTTCATGTTTTCGCTTACCTTTGTGGAGCCTTATACATCCGCGGAGGTAAAAGGTCCACGACGGCTACCATGTGAGGCTTATGCCAGCCACGTGGACGACCACACAAGCAGAGTGTCACCCGCTAGCTAGCCACACTCATGGTAAGGGTGACAGTCGTTGGGTCGTTCCTCTGGTACTATCGAGCTATTAGCCAGGTGTCGCCCTTAGGGTAAGCAACCTCCCTAGGGCAGCCTCGTGTTAGGGGATGTTAGAGGTTGAGGTCGAAGAGAACCCTCTCAGCAAGAATCGTTCATTGTACGAGAACCGTCCTTTCCTTACCCTGAAAGTGCATTTATCCGGGTTAAGCTTCGTTTGGTACTTCTACAGAGTCGTGAAGGTCTCCTCTAAGTCGTGCACCAGGTTATTGATAAACTCGATTTTTTTTGTGAAACAAGTGTAAATAAAATACTGAAGCCTCTTTCTACACTAATGTAGTATAGGGAAAGACTTGAATCGTCTCAAGGAATATTCATAGCATGTGATCAAGTTATTTAGAAATTGAGTTTGGATTTTATAATGCAAAAGGCCGAAAGTAAAACAGTAATTAAAAAGGATGAATGCAACTAATGGGAAACCAAGTAGTTAAACGATGAATGCAAACAACACATGGAGATGAAAACAAAGCAATCTAATTAAACCTAATCTACATGCATCATCTTATCCAACTGAATAGTAAGAACTAAACAACCCTATGAAACAAGAGTTAAAGAAATCCAACTACAGTGAGCAATTGAGCTAATGGAACATGAACATAAAGAAATCAATATCTACCCGATTGCAGCAAATAAGGAACCAATAGAGATCTAAAACAGGAAAGCAATGAATCCTATCCATCTAATCCCATTCTACTTACTCCTAACATCAACGGAAATAATGGAGGAATCAAATGACAAGCAACCAATAATCCAAAGTAAATAACAAGTATAGGAATGAAATCAACAGATCCAACTTCAATTGCATGAGGGAATTGATCTCAATGTATTTCGACAAACAAACCGATCAAGTAGAAGTAGAAAAACTATAGATCAATCAATAATGTGTTCTCTAGATTGGATTTTTGCTCACAAACCAAGCTAGGATTTTCTCTTAACTTGTATCAGTTGGCACGGCTGATGGATGGTGAAGAAGACTCTGATGATGCTATGTTGAAGATCCGATTGCTGATGGAGATCATTTGATGCTAAGCTGTGAAGATGGATGGAATTATGGTTTTAGCCAAGCTGGAAAAGCCCAAGGACTTGGTAGCCCGGCCATGGTTGGCGTTGGGATGAATGGAGAGATGGCAGGACTTTGATTAGCGGCTTGGAGGTGGAATCTGAGAAGTAAGAGACCTTGAACCTCTTGGTGATAGATTTGGTGGAATCGGATCCGAAAATGGTGTTGGTGGCTGGTTTGCGTCAGAAATAGTGGCGGCGAAGTGGAAGTCGGGTTGGAAAGGATTGAGGATAGCTGGAGCTTCAATGGAGGTGGCGATAAGTGAGGGTGAGGAAGGAAAATCCCTTAACCTTGGTGGTGAGAAGGAAGGTGGAGAGCTCCCCTATTCCCGCGCATTCTTTTCCCCTTAGTGATTGACAATCTCTAGATTCTCATTTAAATCTCCCAAATCTGAATCAATGGTCCAGAATTCTGTAGATCTTGATCAATGACTGGATTAATTCAGATCTGGATCAAAAACTTCATATTTAGATCAGTGGTCCTGATTTACTATATCTTTGACTTGGATAGACCAGATCATGATGGATGGCATAGATTCCTTCGGATCTTAGATGAACGATCTAGATTGATTCAAGTTTGTCCTTCTCCTTGATCGCCTACCAACCAAATCAATTCCACAAATTAGCACATGATTCCAAAAATTAAGATAAATCATATGAAAACTCTAAATGAATTTAAACTTATGAAATATGATATAAATATGAATTTAAACACACAATCAACTCAAAAACATTACCATAAGATCCTAAATAATGTGATAAAATGATAGTTATCAGTAATCAACCAGCAAGGATTTGACCAAGATCTCATTGGCATACACCTCAACATTACGTTCCAACTACTTGATAAAGACTCGATCTATAAGTCTTTAATATGCTACTCTTATATTCTCCAATCTGAACAGCATAATGACATAACAAAAAGTGTCATATGTAGTGATGAAGTTGACCTTGCTCTGATCAATTTTGGCAAGGGGATTTGATGATATCCTTAGTAAGCTTCCATTGTTGATATGAACTAGTGGTCTGCATTGGAGTCTACTAGCTGATGAATGCACAGCAAGGGATATCAATTTTTAGGGAAAGTTTTATTCAAATCCTAGAAGTCGACACATGTTCCATTTCTCGGATGGTTTAGGTACCAATACTATATTGGACAACCAGATCGAGTATTGTACCCCTCGCACATGCCTAAATTCCAGTAGTTTTTGCACCTCCCCGTGTATGACCTTGTCCTTTTCTGGGCTAAAATGATGTTTCTTCTATTTGAATGACTCAACATTCACCCTTACATGCAAATGATGTTCCATTATCCACTGATGGACTGCTATCAAGCTTTTGGGGGATCGATCAAAGATGTCTTGATTCCACATAAAACAATTGATAAAGGACTCTCTCTACTCGGGTGAGAGATCTTTAGAAATGTGAGTGGTCCATTCTGAACAGGATGGAACCACTCTAACTACAGTTTTCTATTTAGATAAAAAGAGGGTTCTCCCTCATGCACGATGTATACTTCATCCATTAGCTATTCTTGTTGGTCAAATCTTGCACTGCTGCTCATTATCTTTTGGTTTGCTCATATCATCTCCACATGACATTTTGAATCAGCCTGTTGATCTCCCCTAACCTCACCAACTTTGTTCTCAACAGGGAATTTGATCTTCAGTGATAAGGGGAGGTCACTTCCTGTAGGGCATTGAGTGTCAGACGATAAAATATAATGTTGTTGGACAAAGAGGCGTCCACTACAGTGAAAGTGGTCCACTATATAGGCTCTATTCCTAAGGAGAGTAACCGTTTAACTTAGCCAAGTAGCTAAACTGCATGTCTAGAGAACCCAAATAGAGTATTAACATCCTATAAATCTTCCATAGTTATTCCCATTTGCTCTACAACCACCTAAAAAAGAATATTGGCTGAGATATCTATATAAAAAAAATTTAAGTAACATTAAAATTAGTGACCATTTCTTGAATTACCAAGGTGTCATTATGAGGGGTGAGGACGCCTTCCAAATCTCTTGGCTGAAATCCCAATATGGGTCCTGACTCAATGATGACATAGTGATGACCATATATTCTACTTGGCTATGTCTCTTTCAAGCTTGGTTGGAGTCATTGTCAGTCCTTCAGAAATCATATTGATGACTCCCCCTGATAGGTGGATTATCCTAGGCTGGTGTTCCCTATTTTTTTTTAGCTCTCAGGTTATCATGTGAAGGTGGAGTTGGCCTGGGTAAATCTGGATGGCCCTACCTTGGAGGGTACCGCTGTGATAATCATTGCTGATATATGGCGGGAGTTGTAACCACTACCTTCACTTGAGGATGTAGGCCCATGACTCGCTCCAGCTCGTTGTCTAACCGGTGGAAATCATTGGTGTTGTGCCCATATTATATAGGGATATATTATGATAAAAACAAATATACGTAGCGGAAAAAGGATCCTTAAGAGATCCATGCAATTACAGAACTACTCTTGCAACTACACTAGCGAATAGGATTGTTACCTTTGATATACAAACAACCCTCAAAAGTTTAGTCCAGCCGATCTCAACATGATCAAAATGTCCATGCCTTTATGGTATCCACACGAACATGCCCCTTCCTTCGTCTCACGAATTTCAGAATCAAAGAGTCTCACACCACCACACTTTCTTGCTAGACATGGCTATTCAAGATGGCAACAAGTGAAGAAGAATAAGAAGAAGAAGAAGAAAGAAGAAGAAGAAGATTTTCTTTCTTGTTAGTGATGGGTATTTAAGGTAGTAAGGAAGAAGAAGCTAACTCTTCATCCTGGTTTCGGGGAGACAGGGTCTAATTACTACTCATTCTTATTACTATGCTAACATTGTCTTACAGGTTATTGGACTAACACTTTTTATAGGGAAAAAGGAGCACAAAAGACCTCGGGTGAACAGTGCCCGAGGTACCTTCCATGCTATGGAAGGTGCCTACATACGAAAATGCCTTTGGTGTTATGGATGGCACCTTTCGCACGATAAAATTCAAACTTCTTCACATATAAGGAGCAACAAGCTTGGGATCAAACTTTATAGGTTGGAGGTGCCTTTAAGGTTATGGAAGACATCTTCCACACCCTTTATAAGGGTATCTTGACCAAGCTTCAAGAATCATCACTTCTACAATCCTCTACGCATCTGTTTGAAGTTTCGACTGCTCCAGCTTCCTGCTGCTTCATAGAAGTTTATCTGTCACCAAGCTGCCTGTTTGAGCCATCCGATTATCTTTAGTAGACCGACAACAACACATGAGCGCTCTCAAAATTGTTGGTAATATTTTATTAAGTGTTGTAATTTTTACCACTGCTCTAAAAGGGAAGTGTAGGTTGTTACACTATCCTTATCTCTTGTATTTGATCACCTCTTCCAGCGGTTCTAGAAAAGGCATTTAGTGGATTATCCATCGATAGGTCTGCGGGACCTGGGTCTTGGAGTAGAAGTCGCCAAAGGCTCCGAACCAAGTAAAACTAAATGCGTATTCTTTTGCTTGTTTTTCTACTTCGCTTTCTTACTTAGTTTTCTGCCACTCACTTTAATTTCAAAATTGAAAATAAGTTTTTAAAAGCCAAGTGATTCACCTCCCCTCTCACGTGTGTCTCGATCTAACATAATTGACAACTACTCAAGATTTACTTGGATAAAATTTTTAAAAACCAAAGATGAAACCTTAAAAATTTTCAGTAATTTCTACAAATTAATAGAAAATGAAAAGACATAAAAATTAAAAGAATAAGAAGTGATCATGGGATGGAGGGATTTGAAAATCATAGGTTTATCAAATTTTACCAAACTAATGGATATCAGCATGAATTTTCATGCCCTAGAACCCCTCAACAAAATAGACTAGTGGAAAGAAAAAAATAGAAATAGGACATTACAAGAAGTCGCTAGAACCATGTTAAATGAATATAACATAAGTAATCAATTTTGGACGAAAGCCATAAACACGGCATGTTACATTCAAAATAGAATTTTAATTAATAAATTTTATAATAAAACCCCTTATGAAATATATTATAATAAAATACCCAACTTAAGTTATCTAAAAGTGTTTGGATGCAAAGTATGCATATTAAACACTAAGGATTACTTAGGTAAATTCATATCTAAATCTACAATTGGTATTTTTCTAGGGTACTCCATATCAAGTAGGGCCTATAGAGTCTACAATAAAAGTACCCTAAATATTGAAGAAATAACCAATGTAATCTTTGATGAAAAAATAATCTACCTGACTTAATTAATGAAGATAATGATCAAAATATTAGAAACATAGAAGATGAAGATATTAAAATTAGACCTAAATCAAGTGAATTAGAAGAATGAATTGCTAACCCTAACATAAGACCATCAAGGGTAAGATCCAATCATCCATCTAACCAAATTTTGGATGACCAAAACCTAAGAGTTCAAACTCAATCATCCTATAGAAATCTAAGTCAAATATTCCTTATCTCTAAAATTGAACCCAAGACTATAAAAGAAGCCTTATCTGACCCAAATTGGATAATTGCAATGCAAGAGAAAGTAGCCCAATTTGAAAGAAATCAAGTCTGGGAATTAATACCTAAACCTACAAATAAATCCATAATTGATACCAAATAGGACTTTAAGAATAAACTAGTTGACAAAGAAGAAATAGTAAGAAATAAAGCTAGGCCTATAACTAAGGAGTTCAGTCAAGTAGAAGGGTTAGATTATGATGAAACCTATGCACTTGTCACTAGACTTGAATATATTAGGATGTTGCAAACTTATGTAATACATAAGGGATTTAAGTTATTTTAAATAAATGTAAAGTCTATCTTTCTCAATGGATTCATCAAAGAAGAAGTGTAGGTAAATCAACCCCTAAGATTAGAGGACTTAGACCACCCAAATCATGCCCTTAGGTTAAAAAAGACTTTATATGGATTAAAACAATACCTAGGGATTGGTATGAACGAATATCAACATACCTAATATTAAAAGGGTTTAACCAAGGCCAAATAGACTCAATACTATTTGTTAAAATCCTAGAAAAAGATATCTTTATAGCTCAAATCTATGTAGACAATATAATTTTTAGCTCAACTAATGCTAAATTTTTAAAAGAATTCATTAAATTAATGAAAAATAAATTTGAAATGAGTCTAGCAGGAGAACATAATTTTTTTTCTTAGGTTTACAAATAAAACAAACTAAAGATGACATTTATGTCTACCAAACAAAATATGCTAAAGAGTTAATACAAAAAATTTAGAATGGAAAATTCTAAAAATATTAATACCCCAATGACAACCAATGTAAAAATTAACTCTGATTTAGAAGGCAAATTAAACCAATAAACTTAAAATATTATAGAAGTGCAATAGAAAGTCTACTATACCTAACTACAAGTCGACCTAATATTATATTTGTAGTTGGTATGTATACTAGGTAGCAATCATGTGCAAAAGAATCACACTTAACAAATGTAAAAAAGAATACTTAGATACATTAATGGGACACTAAGTGTAGGACTTTGGTACCCTATGACTAGCACATTTGACTTAGTTGGGTACCTTGACTCATATTATGCTGAGTATAAATTAGATAGAAAAAGTATAAATGGAAACTGTAAACTTCTAGGACAATGCCTAGTAAGTTGGTCCAATAGAAAGCAATACTATGTTGTTTTATCCACTACTAAAGTAGAATACATAGCTATGGGGGAATGTGTATCTCAACTCTTATGAATGATGCATACTTTAAAAGATTATCAATTAGAATATAAAAAATAAAAAAGTGTCAATTGATAACATAAGATCAATCAATTTAATCAAAAATCTAATACACCACTTAAGGACTAAACATATAGAAGTTAAGCATTACTTTATAAGGAATCATATAGCTAAGGGTGATATTGTATTTAACTATATTGAGTTCAAGTCAATGCTATCAGATATTTTTATAAAATCCTTACCTAAACTTAAGTTTAGTATACTTAGAAGACAATTAGGTATGTACTTAGTAGAATAGATTCTAAATCATATTTTTTTTCAAAATCATTTCTTCTTGCCTCTCTAAAATTATTGTTTTTCAAAATTATATTATCTATCTTTTTCAAAAACCTTATATCTTTAAAAATTAGTTTGGTTTTAAAAGTCTAGGATATATAGTTATATTTTCTTCAAAACTCTCACTTTTACTAGTGCTTTTAAATATTAGAATTAGCCTAGGTTATTCTCCCTAGAAAGCATGTACCCAGAGGTTTCAGCCAGAACATCTCACAAGTATACTAGGATTACCTTTCTTACGTATGAACAATACTTAGAACGGTGTGAGATGCATAGGGTATTACTTAAATTTTTAGATGCTTATATTAGTGTATCAATATAAAGTCTGGGCGAAAAATACCAATTCAAATTGATTAAATTAAGTCATCCTTCTTAGTTAAACTAACTGGATTACTTACTTAACTTGACTAACCAAGTAAATGCTACTACCTTATGGTAAATAGCTAGTAGCTAACAGTTCAATATCTTTTCTAAGAAAAATAGATGATTATTTTAATATTTTTTGTTCAAAAACTCTTTTTTACTTTGATTTTTTTTTTCCATGCTTGGACCCTAGGATGAAAATCATTTTAAACAGGTAATTGCACCCCCCCCCCCCAACCCCCAAACACTTACTTAAAGAATTTTTATGACATTAATCAAGGGAGAGATTACAAATATATTTTGGAAAAGGTTAAAATTTTAGTTTTTCAAATTTAAGTATTGTTTTCATAAGTTAACAACTTTTCTCTTTACCTAGTTTTTTTATATATATATATCAAAGGGGGACTAAAAGAAGTTAAGTTAAATAGAGTTAAGTTAAGTAGTTAAGTAGCTTTCAACAAGCATTTTAAAAAAGAAGTGTTAAAGTTACAATTTTTCAAATAGAATGTTTTAAAAAGTTAAGTTTTCTTTAAAAAGAAGTTAAGTTTTCTTTAAAAAGAAAAGAAAAGCTAAGTTTTTGGAAGAGCTAAGTTTTTTTTTGGAAAACTTTGTTTTGAAAAACAAAAAGGCTAAGTATTTTTTTTTTGCCAAAAAGTGCTATGTTTCAGGGGGAGTTTTCTTTAAATCTAAACTTAGGAATTTCTTCTAAGTTCTATTTCAATACTAAGAAATTGATATCTCTTTGAAAATTCTTATATTTTGAAAATGCTATTGTTACTTGTAAACTTACTGTTAATTTATCTATTTTTTTACTTAAACTTAACTTTGAATTATGTTGTCATAATCAAAAAAGGAAAAATTGTTAGTACAGGGAGCACCAGATGATTAAAGTCGAGTTTGATAATGACAAAGAGTTCTAAGTTAAGTATTATTATTATTCTAACAAGTTTTACTGAGTGTGCAAAAAAGTCCTAGTTGAGGCTGGGAAAAGAAGTCCTAGTGGACACTAGGAAGATGGAAAGTTCTAACTGTGGCTAGGTGACAAAATCCTAGTTTGGGGGATTGTACAATAACTTGGTAGGTCGAGGATGTCAGGCAAAATCATAGAGCCGAGGACATTAGGTGAAAGTCGTGGGGGTCGCGGATAGAGGCAGAAAATCCTAGGGTCAAGGGCACTAGGTGAAAGTCCCAAGGTCTCGGATGCTGAGCAAAAGTCCAGTCGACGGTCTAGAGGATCAGCTTGGCAAAAGGTAAATTCTCCTAAGAGGAGTAGGTGAGTATGTGTTCCCCGTTAAGGAACAATAGACGTTGGTTCGACTTAGGGGTTCACAAGAAATTTGAAATTTAGAATCAGATTGTTAAAATATTCATATTTTATTGTGCTAACATTATTTTATAAGGCATAATTGGTATTTTGGACTAACATATCTTGCAGGAAGTGACATGCACAAAGAAGCTTAGGGTGAACAGTGTTGGTGGCTCTTTGGACACCCTAGTAGAAGACCCCGTGCAGAAAGGCACAGAGGTGCCTCCCATGTGGCTGGAGGTGCCTTGGATCTGGGCTCGAAGGCACCTCGGTGCCTTCAGTGAGATAAACTTCGCAGAACACAGTGTTTATCACGACCAAGGTAAATAGGATAATATATATAGTTGGAGGTGCCTTGGATGCAGCTGGAGGCACCTTCAACAACCTATAACAGCAGTGTTCAAGCAAAGGCCAACATACAATTTATTCTCATGATCTCTCTCTTGATCCCTACTACAAAGACGATTCTACGACTCTGTGATGCAACTCCGACAACCGAAAGCGCGACTCTACCAATCCTTAAGTCATCAGTATAATTTTTATTTATAGCACTTAAATTATATTTTTTCCTGTAATCATCTTTGTACTTGTAATTTATGAACATATAGTGAATTGTCAAATGAAAGTGATCGTCGATCGCGGGTCTTGGAGTAGGAGTCGTCGCAGGTTTCGAACCAGGTAAAACCAAAAATGTTAGCTTGGCCTTTTGTTTTCTTACTTTACTTATTTATTTCCACTACATTTTACTCTTGAACTTTTTCCAAAAATGTGAAAGTCGTGAGAGCTATTCTCCCCCTCTAGCCCAATGATCCTACAAATATAAGATGCAATGATGTTAGTTGCTCTGAGTAAGATAATTGGATATTTTGTTAACAAACTCTATGCTTGTTTTCTGCTTTGGAATAGAAGATGTGATATCTTTTACCATTCTCTCAAGTTATGTTGTTTGTTTTTGTTTTTATCACTTCTTTCTTGATGCAGCATTTCTTAGTACCTCTACATTTCTTGTATGTTGAGTTGACTATTATAACTTTTTTAACCTGATACAAATCACTACCATATCCTCTATAATATTAATTGTTGCTATTTGAGGGATTTCAGGACAGATATCTTATATAAAATTTGTTATGCTCATTTTGGACCCACCACTTTCACTGTAATATTATCTTTATAATCTTAAATAATTAGAAGTTATTTAGTTATCATTTTTTTCAATTAATTATGTGTTATTCTTTAAGATCATATAATTTATATGTGTTCATAGTTCACAAAAGTGGAATACGTACTCTCAAGAAGAAATTGATGAAGCGCGCTCCGAGGTAGCCGAATGCATATAATATCATATTTATAAATAGGCATGTACATGAGTTCATCTTATTGCATTTGAAAGTGATAATATGCTGTAAGTTTATAGTTTTTTTTTTGAGAGAATGTAATTGAATTTTAAAATGATAATATTTTTGCTGAAATATTGTCAAAATTTTGATGTTTATCTTTTGATTCATGGGCTGGTTTGGCCTTCATTGTTTCATACTAGATATAAATATATATCTTGTGTATTGTAATGTCGGTAATAATTTGAATATTTAGACTTAAGGGACTGATTCTTTTGGCAGCATTCATGATCGTTTTGGAGGTTATTTTGGGGCGGTTTTGGAGGTTGTTTTCAAGGATGTTTTGGGCGGTTTTAGAGGTTGCTTCAAGGTTGTTTTAGGCCATTTTCAAGGCTGTTTTGGAGGTTATTTTGGTGTTGTTTTGAGGTCTACATTGAAGGCTGTCATGGGGGCTATTTTTGGGCTGCTTTTAGGGGTGTTTTGGGTGTTGTCATCATAATAGATGAAGTGTTTTGGGGGCTATCTTTGGGTTTCTTTCAAGGGTGTTTGGGGGGTTATTTTTTATCAATAATTTTTTTTTTCTTTTTGTTCCCTTTTTGTGGTTACTGCCAACCATATCATTCCTTTTTTTATTGTTCTCTACTTTGAATTCAATACATATTAGTTGTAACAATTTTACTTGTGAAGAGATCTTTCTTTAATTCACCCCTTGGCTTCTGTATCATACAATTCTTCTACCATTGAGGTCTGCTTTTTCTTAGAAGCTTATTTGTAGTCTAGAATTATTTGATAGTATATATGGGTAATTAATGTTGTCACTTTTTATTAATGTGAAGTGTTTTTATGATGCTATTGTTATTGTTGAATTGCATTAAAATCATGTGATTTTTGTTTTTACAGGCAAGAAATGATATCTTAGAAGATGCACAAGTAGGAAAATTTGATCCAACAATGCAAGATATTTTGGAATTCATATGCGTAATTTTCTATTTGTTGTGGGTACTATTTAGCTGTATAAACTTGAATCAAAAGTTTATGGAATATGGCTGCATACTTTTTTGATTAAATTGTTGGTAGATTACGAGTCTATTGATGACATGCCCATTATAATTCATGCATGTAGGTTGCAGGTTCTTGATAAATGATACTTTGATGATTTTTGGATTGATTTTATATAAGATTTGATTGATATATAGTTTGAAGTGTCATTAGCCCAATATTTTTTTAATTATTTAAATAATTTATCTTTTAAATATAAGACAATTGTTTTGTAAATGTATTATTTAAATAAGATAATGATTTAAAATATTGTAAAACACAACCAAAGACAACGGTTTTAATCTGTTGTTAAATTATTGTCTTTCAATTGAAAACACAATCATTTTTTTGTTCTCAAACTATTGTCTACATCAAACAAAAGACAATGGTTTTTATTTGCTATCAAACTATTATCTACTCCACCCAAAGCCATCAATTTAAACACGTTGTGAAACTGTTATCTAAAGCACTTAAAGACAACCATTTAAAACCTTTGTATAATTATTGTCGATCGTGCTAAAAGACAATTGTCAAAAATCGTTGTCAAACAATTGTCATTGACCAAAAGACAACAGTTTTAACAGTTGTCTATGAGTACTCCTTTTAATAATGGGTCTTTTAATACCAGTTTTTTGGGCCTACGACAACGGTGAAAAACCTTGTTAATGAGAGTTTTTCTTGGCTTGGACGAGAAGCTCATAGGAGTCTCATGGGGCCTTCTTTGACAAGGAGCGGAAGAAGTCTACTTCCCATAGTCCTTAGGCAAAAGTGCTCGTCAGAATCTCGAGCGCGATCGAGGGTATCTCCAACACGGCCCTAGTGAACCGTTGTATGTATTCGCGTAGGATTCCATTGATTTTTACTTGAAATTAAAGATGTTAAGAGGGGTAGATAGATATCTCTTAGAACGGGAGAAGTGACGCACAAATAGGGTAGCAAAATCATCAAAGGACTATATGGTCAGGTCTCAATGTTTTGAATCATTGCTGAGCTGGTCCAATTAGTGTGGGGAGGAAGATTCGATACTTGATCCTGTAAGTACCCCGGGTAAGTTTTAATGTGATCAGTTGAGTTAAGTTAGGCTTGGTGGTTTGATTTCTTATGTCTAAGTGTGCAAGGACTTAGAAACACAAGAAGTCGAGTGAAATGTTAGGGTCGTTTGGTACTAAAGGGGGGGTTGAATAGCTCGTCGCGCTTCGTTATCTTGCTTCGTATTGATGATATGCAGCGGAAATACACACAAAGCACACTCACAACGCCAACGCTAGGATTTACTTGATATCCACCTCAAGAAGAGATGACTAATCCAAGGATCTGACCCTCACTCACTCATCCACTATGAAAATACTCCTTCTCGGTAACTACCGAAGGTGGAGAAGCCTTATACAAACTCTCAATACAACAAGAAGAAAGAAAAACAAAATACAAGTGTAATCTTTCAAGATTTACAACATGAAAATGAAACCCTAGCTTCTTCTTCTTGTGTGTGGAACGCCTCTTGACCTTAGAAGTGCAGCAACACTTTGCTCCAAGAAGCTTCAAGAAACTGGCGTGAACCTCTGAGAATCATCGAAGCAGTGCAGAGGAAGAGTTGCGAAGGAAAACACTCGCAAACGGCTTTAACCTGCGCAACTGTAACATCCCAATCTATCAGCTGATCGATTGGGGAGGCTTGAATCGATCGATCGATCGATTCAGAGCACCTCTGTGCTCTGCTGGAGAAACCTGAATTGATCAACCGA
>JBBMJZ010000002.1:9999403-10019169 GCA_037833815.1 Zingiber zerumbet
GTGTATGAACTTTATGCAACTTGAAATCAAAGAAACAGTGAGTGCATTAATTTGATTAACCAAGCAATTTATGTTTCTGAGCCAAGTGTCCTTTATTTCGTTTAGCAGGTGAATTTTATGGAAGGATCATTATGAAATTAACCTACCTGTCTTCGTCGCCACGTACAAGTCATTTTTCGAAGGATAAAAATGAAAAGATTAGCAGTTCTATCATAAATGCTCTAAAAATTCTCAAATTAAATTAACCATTGTTATTTCATTTGTTTGTCTGAAAAAAACTTAGACGGATAACTCAATCAATCTAATATTATAGAAAAGGTGAAATCTATCAACTTAACAGCTCTCATATGAAACTAGTCATCATATGAAAAGTTAATTCCTTGGTCTTTTGAGATTGACTTGGTTCAATTTTACAAATCTACTGTCTGATAATTAACTCAACTAAACCCGAGACATTCAATCAACATCTAAATGGGAATTGCACAATAGTATTTGCCATGTCAACAAAACTTGATCCGAATTTTTCATCATCAAAATCCACACAAAAAAAGTACAATTAGTTCCACAGAATATGAGAAAAAAATAAAATAAAAAAGAGTTAAACCCATATAGTTAGTCAATTACCCTTCCAATCAGAGCAGAGGAAAGAATGGACGGCCTTCTAGAAATTCAACCACACGATAGCATTGTCATGCAATAACATACCGACACGTGAACTCGTAATTGGGTAACCACGGCCCCTTCTGAAGACCCGGATCGTGCGTCACTTCCGGCTGGGACGCCCTATGACAGGTGACGCGGCGGTCGGGACTCCGCCGCCGAGCGCGATGGCGGCGGACTCGACGTGGGTGAGGATGTACTCGTAGATCTTCTTCCGCAGCCGCTCGATCGCCTCGGGCGGCACGCCGCTGGTGCTGCCTCGGGGTAACTCGCCGTCCGCTGCGTCCCCTTCCGACGCGGCCGCACAACCTTCCCTCTGCCGGCTGTCGATCGCCTCAAGCCAGTCGTTCACCTTCTTGAGTTGGGACAGCATCGAGGCCACCTGTTCGCCGGCGGTTGGCCCAGGCGCGATCGCGTCAGCGTCGAGGAACCGTTCCGCGAACGCCACGAACCACGACTGCGCTTCCTCCCTCAGCGCCCGCGCCAGCTCCGTCCCTTCCTCCAGTCCTCCGCCGCGCTCCCACTCCGGCAGCGGCGGCGGCGGCGGCGACAGCACAAGCCCCCGTGCCTTCCCCTTGCCAGCAGACGCCAACGGCGGAGACGATCTTGATTTTGACTGAGGTGCCTGTACGGCCTTGGAGGTCTCCGCCGTCGAGGCGGCGGTCCTCGACGGACCCTCGAGCACGACCGCCGTAGCCAGCGAGGCCGTCGAGGGGTGCTTGTGGGTGTAGAGCGAGAAGGAGGACAGGTCGGTGGCGAGGGCAGCGCTGACCCAGGAGGATGCGCGGCGGCGGTTGTTGGCGGAAATTTTCAGTGCTTCTTCCGGGATTGGGCCGGAGACCACCGGCGATGCACCCGAGGAGCTTCCTGCAGTGGAATGGGAGATGCACTTGGAAATGGAGTCGGCGACGGAGGTAGCACGGGAGAGGGAGGAGTTGAAGGCGAGGAACTGCTCCACCGCCGGCTGCGGGTTGTCCTCCTTGGCATTAGCACTCATCTCTGCGTACATGCTGCATGGTGGAAGCAAGTTAAACTTGCGAACTTCAAATTTCAGCATATATCTAATGCCCTGTATTTACCATATAAACATTTTTAAATTTTTTAAAAATATATTTCAATATTCCAAACTGCTAATTCTGGGACACCAAAATATCAAAATAGTTTCCATCTCCAAGTAAAGTAGATCATAGTAATTTCAGATTATGCAGTGATAAATTCACCTCAAGCAACGAATCAAGCTCTCGGCCGCAGAAGCTTCTTGGATAGCATCCACAGCAACCCGTTGTGCCGCATCCCTGTGCTTCAGAAGCTCCTAAAAGAATTTCAGTAATCCATTGATAGTCTCAGAAACCACAACCATATGCAGAAATAGATGCTTCAAGTGGACATGATGCAAAACAACTGGTTGATGTATTAGGTTGATCCATCTAGTGAACGAATCAGGCTGAACGATTAGGAGACCGATGAAACACGGAAAACAATCAGTAAGAACCATAAGTCTTATACCATAAGGATCGATGTATATAACTTGTCCTGATGGAGTATTAGACGCGAGCACCACAAGTATCGTAGGCAAAAGTTTTTCAGAAAGTGAAACACACTAGATAACTATCTTAATCATTTGTAGAAGGAAGATGATGAAAATAAGTAAAATAGCAGCGGCTTTTTAGTATACCTTCCCTTGTTTCGCTAGAGATGATGGAAGCGATTGCCATGAAACACTACCATCTGTCCATGTTCTGTTAGGAGGAACAGCCTTCACCAAGTTACCAAGACTTAGACTGGTACTTGTCTCAGAAGACCTCTTCAAAACAGAAGGCCTCTGTTTAGCAGTTTTATCAGGATCCTCAGCAGGAACATTTGCAATGACTTTTGTCGGAGTATGAATCTTAACATCCTCCTTGAGCAATGATTTTTCGTTCTTTGATGATTTCTGTGGAGGAGCCTGCAAACCAGATCCTATATGCTAAGATACCAAAATGAATTATAATTCTTCTTAGTCTATCTATTCCATTATAAATTTGCTGATATAGAAGCAACTTAACAGAGGTATGTTTTTTTGTGTCGTGCAATGGTGAACGTATTGATGCTTTATTCCTTTGACATATCTTCTCTTATTAATGTTTCAGGTCGACTGTTGAAGCAGGGCACCTATTGCTATTGATATCTTCACACAACATTAATATAGGCTATGCACATTCTTATATCTTGTCTAAATTGCATTTGCAAGACTTGCTTTTACTATTTCATTGCCTAATCGAACAAAATTTCATAAGGAAGACTACCTGTTTAGAGAAATTGAGATCTTATGATAAATCAACACCAAATTTCCTACCAATAACACAAGCACAGGAATATTGGTAGCAAAAGCTATAAATCTTGATATGAGATAAACAAATAGATGACCAATTTAGATGAAGTTAGATATTGAACTCACAGAAGTGCTTCTAAATTCGGATTTTGTAGTAGGTTTGGCAGTTTTTGAGATAGAATGATCTCTTCCCTTCGTGTCCAGATTCCCTTCCCAGCTCTTTCTCAAAGCCTTGGGTCCCAATTCAATGGTTGGCACCAAATTTCCCAAGAAATTACCAGAAGTAGACTTCCTGCCAGATGTTGCTTTCAGCATAGTAGCTGCTTTCTCAAACAGACTCACCCGTGATGATGCTGGCTTCTCTACTCCTTTAGCTTTTGCATGCTTCTTAATCTCACTAGAGAATTTTTCAAAAGATGCAGGCAAGGAATAGACACTACTCGGAGATGAAGGTATTGACCTTGAGTTCATTGATCTTGATCCCACACTTGGGGAGTCCTTGTCCGATTTGCCAGCTGAAGCTAGTTTTGGAAGAGAGGTGCTTGACTTACTAAAAGAATTCCTTTTCTTTTCCACCTCCTGTGTTTTGATTGTCAACTTAGAGATCCCCAATTTGGCCTTTTCATTGTCTGAAGACGTGTTAGTATTACTTTTTGAGTCGTTGGATGGCTTCGGTTTCTCTGCATTAAGAAAACCAAGAGAACTGGTAGCAACAAGATCCTCAGGATTCCCGATGCAAGGATGGCGACCAGGAAGTGGCTTCACACCCTTAAGAATGGGACATGGAGAGCCAGCCTCAAGGCGGTCAACGTAGATGAATTGACCAAGCTGGATCTTGTCACTTGAGATAAGATCATTATTCTCATCGGGCAGGGAAACAAATGTCGCATGAGAAGAATCAGAGACCTTGAGATAAAAGCCTTGGCTGGTGAAGAGATCACTTCCAGCAAGTGCAGGGACAATACTCACAACCTGGAGGAGGGTCGAACGATGCTCTCCAGCAATCTTCACATCAGTATTCATATGCTGCAAGAGTTTGATAAGGACTCCGGGGACTAACGAAGCCATCTGCTGTAGTTCCAAAGCACATTACTCTACCAAGGAAAAAAAAAAATTGAAAGAACTTTAATACACAATAATTTGGCATCGTAATATCAATAGAAATCGCACCTAGCTTCCGGGTTAATCTTATCCAATCGTATTTCAAAATGATCAAGCTTAGGGAACATGGAGATTCCATTTACATAAAAAAATATTTAGTTTTTTTGTTTCGTGTTGTTAAACGAAGGAAATCGTTTTGCTCAATCTTGACTTCTTTAACTAACAGATGCTCCCACAGAAAACTAAAACAGAAGTGTGGATTTGAGGTTCAGCAGATCACCCTTTCTAGGTCACTGCTGTTCGGATCCACTAAATCTGATCGACGAGAAAGCTGACCAAGCAAACCCCCTTACCGGCGGTTGATCGCGAGTGAGATCGAGTTACCGGATGCGGAGTAGAAAGTTTCCTACAGTAACAACAAATCCCCACAAATCAATAGACATTGAAGAAGAAGAAGAAGAAGAAGAAGAAGAAGAAGAAGAAGAGAAGAAAAAAGGGGGAACCCACTTTTCTTTCACTTCACTGATAGGAAAAGGGGAGGAAAAAAAAAGACCGACCTTTGAACTCAGGTGGAAACCTCGCAAGCGCAGCCGAAGGCGCCTCCTTTCTTTCCGATTACTCTCTAGGTTTTCGGCTGGAGAAAAGCCGAGATCTCTGGAGGCGCAGTGATTGAAGGGGAGGTCATAGAGACACACACACCGTGACAGGACGAAAGGAACAAGGATCTTTTTCGAGCGGAAGCAGCAGACTGCCCTCCCCTGCCGAACAACGAAGAATCCGAATCACAATGATCGATCACATCCCCTAACGAGCAAGCGGGAACAGCGGCGAAGCAGTGACCTCTTTAAGAGAGAGAGAGAGAGAGAGAGAGAGAGAGAGGGGCATCTCCCTTCTCTCTCTGTTCATGTGCAGAGAGCTGCATAATAATAAATCTGAAGACTGAAACGAATAGAAGGTTATCTGAAACTGAATTATTACTCTTATTATTAATAATAAAAATAAAAATAAAAATAAAACAACGTTTTTATTCTTCTAAATAGTTATTGTTAAAATGTTTAGAATTCTAAGAGAAATTAACGTGATTTTTATTTTCCAATTAATGATCTATTTATTTTATCAATAAATCGAGAGAGAGAGATATGCAGTATTAAATATGTCGGAACTCGATGGACTATAGTCCATTCTGGTTGAGTAGGTGAGATTACCGCACGAGACGGTTCTGTGTACTGTAGGAATCGACATGCGTTGAATAGTTAGCGACTGTGGAGGTGAACTTACGGGGATCATTCCATGTGCTGTGGCGTGCGTATTTGGACTGTTCTTGGACTTCGCCATTGGACACAACTACCATCTGGCGTGTTCCGATAGGCTTTTCACATGTTATTTTTATTTTCGGTTTAGGGTGTTAAATTAGGTGGCAGAAGTGCAAGGACACGTGGTGACAGCGCTGCCCACTCTGTACGATCAATTTTATTTGTGCTTTGTATTTACTTTGCCTTTTCGAGCCATTCCTAGTCAGCCAGTGACGATTGATTGATTGGTAGGGTGGCAAATCGATCAAACCTGGGTGAATATATCCATTTGATAAAAATTTATTTATATTCATTAAATATAATTAATTAAATAAATAAATTTAATTAATTTATTAAATTAAATAAATAATAAATATTATTCATAAATAATATTTGAAAAAAATCAATCAAAATTCTACTTATAATCATACCACTATGCTCATTAATAAAATCCTAATCAGCATACTAAATAAATATAAAAATATTTAAAATGACAAATAAATTTACATTATCAAGAACTCGATAACCTCTAAACAAACTAAGCTCTCAAATTTTAACAAAACTCAAATTCATAAAAAAATAAATTAAGTTAAACTTGAACCATCAATGATTTAATTCATTTTATACTCGTACAATCCTATTGATCATCGTTGATAAAAATCCATGACTCGTTGACCTCACCTCATTCTGTTTTATTTGTCGCTTCGTTTTCACGTGTGTGTGTTTTAGGTTGGGCATGTGTTGATCTAGCAAAACCATAATCCGTGTTGAGAGTTGTGTTCTACTCTTTGACCCCCCATGTTAACTCGATTCTGTTCGAGTGAAGAAGTTTGACATGTTGCATGTTGTGACAAAATATTGAAGACAAGGTGAGGGTGAGGGTGAGGGTGAGGGTGAGGCTTTTGGCTTTTGCAAGCCACAATGAGATAGATACAAAGGGCCAAGTAAACAACAAGCCGACTCACCAAGACACGATGGCTAAGCCTCCAGACGAGATGGACTTGTGAGGCGATGCTTCCAACAGGGAGAGAGGGTCCTGTGCTGCTGGGTTCGATGAGTTAAAGTTACCACCGTCATCTTCTTTTAAACCATGGTAGCTTCAATACAAAGATCACTAGTTCACAAAGTAGTGACTAACAGTTGAATCCTCATTTCACACACATTTGATCTGAAGTTTCAAACTATATCGAAATTTCAGATACAATAACTGCTAACTTATCCATATCACAACAGCAGGACTTATACACGTTGTATCAGCTATATGACAGTTACAAATGGCAGCAAGTATCAAGTGTCAGTGGGACAAAAAATAAAAAATGTTCTTCTATTTTGATCAAGGGAGGTGATACAAAACTAGGTATGGCATGAGCGCCCATAAGAAAAACTTTCAAGATAGTTTATATTTTTAAAAAATTAAATGGATAGATTGCTGAACATGCTAGTGATAACTTACTGCAAAGAGATGTGCACAAAATCTTACTGAGGAGAGGCGTTTACTTCAAGTAGGCAGAGCTGCAACCATCTAAGTTTAGACTTGTGATGCATCACCTTTATCTGGACTAGAACCCTTCACTTTGACAAGATATACCCGCGCAATCGCCAACATATGCGCTGCTTCTTTCTTGTACTGATCAAAGAATTAATGACTATGTTAAAATAGGAAAATGAAAAAAATACAGTTATGTTGCAGCAAATAAGACAGTAGGAAGCTTAGCAACGAGAAACTAGAGTCGGCAAAGTAATATACATAGTGAACATACAAAGATAGAGCCTTGTTATTTCTATCCAACTACTAGTAAAAGATATCAAAAAGTTTCTTTCCCTATGCTATATTAATTACATGTAGGAGCATTAAACGGCAATTGAAATATAAACAAGGTGTTATATTCTTCTCTCTCCGACATCAAATCTGTTGGAAGGACATTCAAATCCCTCCAATAGGACAGTCTTAAATGACGACCAGATATTTTTATCACGTACGGGCAATGATATACAACCATTGGATGTTTGCAACGCCAGGTATGTATCATAAATGCACAACAAATTCAAACTAAAGAGGGGATGTTGGCTGCCTCCGCTAAAAATGTACAAAATTATGGGCAGCACCAGTGATGAAGCCTCACCACTTCATACGTTATGTGCATTGTGCAAGAAGCAAAAAGCTATTCAAGGAATATATAGTTTATGAGGCTTATTGTCACATCTGTTCGTTTTTAGTTTGTTAGTTTCTTTTTATTTCAAATTTCTATCAGAATGTTTTTTTTTTGCCCATTCACTCTAAAACCTCTTATCCTAACATACAGATGTGACGGATGCATGCAGTTTGTGCAGGTTGAACGAGTAATTATTAAAATAATCACATTGAAAATGAAACTAAAAACCATGATAGGAGAACATGCCTCATCAACCGCTCCCGACTTTATCTTGGACTGCATGATGCACCATTTCTTAAAATGTGCACCTGTACAAGAAACCAAAAGTTTTAGCTGTTCTCATTAATTTATAGTTTTGCATGAAGCAAGAGAAGATTGCAAGAGGAAGGTAGAAAGATGAGCAACGAAATGATATTTGTGAAATGGTGGGTCATGAATTTATGTGTCTATCTTTGAACATTTTATTGAGATTTTTCTTTGAGCGTATCATAGCTCTTATCAACTTACCAACTTCTATCTCCAATTGACAGGATGACTCTGAGATTGTTGTCAATGTCCACTTGCAGTGTACCTGAAGTAACAAAACATTTCTGAGCTACATGCAATACTATAAGCAAACAATCAAGACTTCAAACATAGGCTCTGTTTGGGGAAACAAAATTTTTCAGATTTTCATTTTTGATGAAAAGAAAAAATTGAATAAAAATATTTTTTAATTTTGAATTCCTAAAAAAACCAATCTTAAAAGTTGAAAAATCATGAATCCTTATTTGGTTGTAGAGAAAAGTGATATATATCAATAGCACATATGTGATGAAACAAATAAATAAATAAACCGACTCAATATTTAATTTCAATTTTTAACAGCTAGTATTTTTTTAAGAAAAAAAAAAGTATTGTTGTGCCCAAAAAATATCCATATATCTCTACAATGACATGATATTGTCCACTTTGGACCTAGGCCCTCATAGCTTTGCTCTTGGGCTCTCCCCAAAAGGCCTCATGCCAACGGAAATATCCTACATCCTTTTAATCCCATGATATTTACCAAATCTTTCCAATGTGGAACTTTGATTGAACCCCAACAATTCTCCCCTTAAACGAAGGACCATCATTACTCTCATGGTCCAACCCCCGTGAGCATTCAGTCACCCTGACTTGTTCCGGGCCTCCTCGCAAGCAGCTGAATCCGGTCAATCTTGACCTGCTTCAAGCCTCCCTACGAGCATCCGGTCACCCTGACCTACTTGCCTCCCCGCAAGTATCCGATCACCCTGACCTGCTCCAGGCCTCCTCGCAAGCATCTGATCACCTTGACTTACTCAGGACTCCCCGCGAACATCCGGTCATCCTGACATACTTCGAGCCTCTATGTGAGCATTCAGTCACCCTGACCTGCTCTGGTCCTCCTCGTAAGTATCCGATCAACCTGACCTACTCCGAGCCCACCCTCAACTTCGATCAAGGCCGCCCCACATTGCATATGGTCTAGACCATGGCTCTGATAACATTTATTGGGACCGAAAGGATGTTCATATATCTCCACAATAGCATCATATTATTTACTTTGGGCCTAGGCCCTTAAGGTTTTGCTCTTGGGCTATCTCCAAAAGGACTCATGTCAATGGAGATATTTTACATCCTTTTAACCCCATGATATTTCTCAAATCTATCAAATATGGAACTTTGATTGAACCCCAATAAATTATGTTTCAAAATTTATCATAATTAATTAATATTTTAAAAATTACCAATAAAATTTAATAAAGATACAATAAACTTATTTATTAACTAAAAATTGACTTATATACAAATTATCTTTATAATAAAAATTGACTAATAAATTAACTAGTATATTTATAATTTATTATCCAAATTTATATTTTATTGGTATAATTAAAATATTTATTAATCAAATATATATATATTTTAAACAAATTGACTAAAAATTGACTTATAAACCAATTTCTATTTTTTTTATAAATTTGACTAAAACTTTGAAAATATTTGTTATAATTTATTATCCAAATTTAATTTTATTTAGTTAATTAATAATATTTATTAGTTAAATATATTATTCTTTAGGCAAATTATGCTTGAAGTTTAATATAATTTTTTAAAAAATTTTAATAGCAAAAATATATTAAATTACCATAAACTTATTTATTGACTAATGATATAATTAGTGTTTTAAAAAAATTGAAACATAAACTAATTTTTAATTATTTACTAAATTTTTATCAGTAACCTTATTTAATTTTATCATAAATTTTTTAATGAAATAATAATAAAATAAAATGGTAAAATTACAAAATAAATATAGCAGAAAAAAATTAATGATATTTTAATGTTTTTTACTGATTAAAGTAAATATAAATATTGATTATTATGGTTGAAATATTAATTTTTATTTATTGTAATTACTAATCAATTATTTTTGTTAATATTTTTATATAAACTTATCATCTTTTTATTTAAAAAAAATTAGCACGGTGATAAAATTTAAGAAATATATATTCTATTTTTTATTTTTAGAAATAAAAATTAATATAATTATTGCTATATCTTTAGAAGGTGAAAAGAAAGGGGATGAAATATATTATTTATGGCCGTGGAGAAATAGAGGACAAATCAAGACAAATTTATTTAAACTATTATTTGATAACATTTAATATAATTAATTATAAAATATTGTTAATGATAGTTTCAGTTTGAGACATGTAGAGATGACACGCTGGGGCACAGTGGATGAATGGTTAACTGGAAAAAGACCTTTCTCTCCCATGAGCAACTTTTTCTTCGATCCTACACACAAGGAAACGAGCCAAAAAAATATTAGCACCTAGAAACTAGGGGGAGTTCCTAGCGAAGATCCTTTAATGCTCAAGTCAGTATGAGTCCAGACAGGTGGATGAAGAATAGTAAGAACGTGTGCACAAGAATAAAGTTGCAGATCTCTTTAAAATGTACCTTCATCATGGAGAGGTCTCTCTATTTATATATCACCTCGTATAACCTCTGCAATCATGAAGTGATAAAATATGTCAGAAGTTGTTAGATAAAGAAGACGGTACAACCTAGGCAATACTCTACAATCATGAGGTGACAAACTGTGTCAGAGGTTGTTAGATAAAGAAGAGGGTACAACCTAGGCAATACATCATAGTTCTCCAAGGAATCTATTATTTATCCAAAACTATATCTCTTTTGTCATTTACAGTCTTTGTTATCACTAAAGTTAATGAAGAAATATACTGTTATAAGTAGTCGGTAGACAGGGGACATGATGGTCCTTGAAGAAGGTTCTAAAAGAATATTCTTTAACACATAGTTGTTATTATGACAGGTTGTTGGGATGTTGTCTGCCAAATGTGTCTCGGCTGGTTCTTAAGTCAACCGCCTTATTATGATGCTATCTACTGAGTATATTTCGTCCGGTCTTTAAGCTAGCCGCTTTTAGTGAGTTGTTCGGTTACATTCTGCATAATCTGCTCTATCATGTATTATACCGCATGTATCTTGACTGGTCATTAAGACCATCTGCCTTTATGTCTACCTTGGTCATTAAGCTGCTTTGTGATATTTTGTGTAGCCTTGAGACATTCATTCGGAGAATGACACAATGCCTTAATCATGTTGAGAATTTGCTCGAGAGATAATATAGTGCCGTAGGCTTACTTGAAATACCTTTGGTAATCTATGCTTTGCTAGAATGCCATCCGAGTGATAATATGAGGATAAGTATTGTAGGCCCGGTCATCCTTTTACTTGACCGAGCATATAATTGGTTACCCAGAGAAACACCGCTTGGGTCTGATAGATTTGGCTAATATATTAGGCTCGGATGTATTTGTCCTAGTTGGATTTTTTTATGGTTGGGGCATATAACTTGTCCGATCTTGTGACCGAACGGGTACACTTGCATATTGTCTCCCGCGGTTGGTATGTTGTGGAGGGAGTCATTCATTCCGGTCAGCAATCTTGTTCGACTTAAGATTTGGCCATCCTTAAAACATCCAACTTCTTGGTTTGCTCCACTTAAGGACTAATCGTCTCCCTCCAACCGCATTATAACTTAGTCTGATTGAATTAAACAACCTTATCATTGGGCAATTAATCAAAGTCAGATGAGGGGATGCTATTCTTTCTTGAATGTGACTGCCATATCATCTGGACTTTGACTACCCCATCACCTTGACTATAGCTGCCACATCATCCTTTGGATCCACTTATCATAACCTATATCATTAGTATCCCCTTCAAGTCTAGTCGAAGGAGGTGAGCCAACTGACTGGACCCAAGTCCTACTTTCGCCAATTCGCCCTTTTCACCATAGCCATTTAGCGATTCACGCTCCTTTATGCGCCTTGAAGACTTACCAATTTTTTAAAAACTACTTGTCTGTAGCCAATCATTTTAGGAGAGATTACCAGGGATGCATGAAGAAGTTCATGGTCAGAAGAATAATGTGGTTGCCACCTCTATCATAAATGCCCATTTATATGTTGATGCCACATGACTCTAGTTTTTGTTTTTCATAATGGCCTCTAACGAAAGCTACTTTTTGCGACTCAATGACACCTTTTCCTATAGATCAAAGGTTCTCCAAGCACATGTCATTTTGATCAAACGACTACAGTTAAACTAGTCTTTATAATGACCCTAAGCAGTCAATACTCTCAGTACTTAGCACTTCCTCTTCTTCGATTTCTTTTCCGATGAACCTTCCTCCCCAATATTTTCTTCTCTCGCGCCTTAAGAGATCTAGTAAGCTATTCACCCCTTGTCAACTTTTCTCATTGCTCAAGAATCATTTGCCCCTTGGTATACCTTTACTTGTTCAACTTTTGATGATTCTGATAAAGCTTCCATCCAATGTAGGTATAAAATCCCTAAAGGTTATACTATCGTCCACCCCTCCCAGGATGTTCGTCGTCATCATCCTCCTCCTAACCACATCACTTTCTTTTCTAACCAGCTAGCAGCTGGTCTACATTTCCCTATCTATCCCTTTCTATTAGAAGTGACCCAATACTTTCATATCCCTTTACAATAGTTTGTCCCAAATGCCTTTTGGAATATGTATAAGATGTTCATGTTGTTCCATTTATTTGGTATCCCTCCTACTCCTTATAATCTCTATCTATTTTCATACTCCAAGAAATCATAACCTGGGGCTTTTCTTTTCTAGTTTTGACCAAAGGCGGTCTTCTTTAAGGACATGCCATCCTTGAACCAAGACTGGAAATCTTATTTCTTCTTCATGGAAATGCCTGATCCTTACCCCTGTCCACTGAGTAGCAATCTTCTCTTCCTCCTCTCCCTAACCATGGAAAGTTTAAGCAGGATCCAACTTTTGTCTCTTATCTCCCTAGATTAAGTAGCCTACATTTTTAAAATTCATAAGTGGATGCAAGAAAGCTTTCTGTATCTATTTAGTTTAAGTCCTATCCAATAGTAGTTATCCGATTCTTTTGGTAAATTTTAGTAATTTAATTCTTATGTTATTGCTAACTAAGGTATTTTTTTTTATTTTGTGCAGTAAATGCTATTTTGAAGTCCCTAGTCGATGAAACAATTGACCTATCTATGGCGGAGCTCCACACCAAGGAGCAAGAACTATTGGTCGAATGTGATCTACCCCTGACCGCCCCTTCTTATGGGGCCTCTGAAAGTCATGCAGTTGAGTCCAGCGCAACACTGCTTCTAAAGAGCTGCCTCCTGATTCACTTCCAATACCTGAGGATTTCCCTTTAGAGAAACATACCTCCCTAAAGAAAAAAATATAAAAGGCGCAAACTTACCCTTGCCCCATCTCCTAAGAGATGAGCCTCCTCTTTGGAAACACCCTCTTTTCCTCCGTCATCAACCAAAGAAGAGCCCATCTGGGAGGAGGCGCAATCTTCTGAACGAACCATATCTGTTCGTCTCTCTTCTAGTCCAACCCTAGGCCCATTCTCAACTAGGCAACTTCCTAGAGCCAACCTTTTTTACATATCCTAGTGCAAAGACCACTATTACTACACCAAAGTGGCCTTACCAATCATCGATTACTTTTGCTTTACCCTTTGCCAAGCATGTGGTTGTTTCTACATTCACCTCTTCACTTGCCATCCCATACCGCTAGAGGGTCATCAAATAGATGCCTAGGCAGATGTAAGAAATCAACTCAGCGAGCTTGCACCTATGGATTTGGAAGATGAGTATTCATACGAATAAACTAAAGTAATGTGATTTGCTTTATTGATTTTCACCCATATTGAAAGCTCATACTAATGCTTGTCCTTTAGTGCTGGGCGATGTGTATGAACGTGGCCCAACAATTGTATGCCCTAGCTCAAGAAAATGACTCACTAAAACAGCAAGCTTCTGAGGCAGTTGACCTGCGTTCTTCAGGATGAATAAAGGAGTTGGATGCTTAGCTTCAAGAGGCTCAAAAGCTAGCCAAAGTTGAACCTGAGAAAGCGGCCAAGCTGAAAAAATGACCTGGACATTTCTAAAGCAAAACTCTAGTCTAAAATAACTCTCTGGGCGAAAATGAAAATAGAGTTGGACTAGCAAAATGCAAAGATTTCGCAATTATCCACTCAACTACAAGAATTACAAGTTATGCATAGTGCCGAGCTAGCTACTAAAGGGTCTGAGCTGATAGCTTAAAAGACTGAGCAGGATTCTTTGCGTTCAGATTTAGTAAATGCCCAATTTTAAGTAAAAATTGTTCAGGAGGAATTGGTGGCCTATTAGGCAAGGGAGGATGAGAGGATCGAGACTAGGAAAGAAGTCCTCTTTCAGACATGTGAATTTAACGCACCTATCGCTCGCTCTCTTACCAAAGCCCTCCTATTCAGAGTGGAGGATGCTATGGAGCAACTAAAAGTAGGTGGCTATTTGATTTCTAATCCACCTACCACTTTCTTGGATCACAAAAGGAAAACCCAGAGTGATCCGCTAGGCCTATCCTTGTTTCCTTCGTTGTTTTTAGTTAATGAATTACATGTGTGTATCCGACATAAATATATCTTGACTTTCCTTTAGATGTCTTTACTATAAAATTTAGTTGTCAAATAATTTGTGTATACTAAAGATAACGTAAGTCCGGCTAAGCATAAACCCAGACAGGATGAAAGAAGAATTTAATCTAGGGAAGACCAACCATCTTATATCCGCTTTGTAGTAGAATTCGTCCGACCCTTAAGGTTGAACGGGTTATAATGTATAAAATGTCTCTAGCTAAGTATGACAATTTTTGTGACTGACCGGGCTTAAATTCACTTGAGTTTACCTCCACTCAAGTTTAAATTTTAAGACAAGACAAACTATAATAAATATTACCTATTCAGGTAGAGGTGTTTAGGATTGATCAAAATGAAACCTAGTCGATACAAGCCTTGCACGGAGTCTCAAATTAATTCCACCTAATTTTAGCCAAGCTTCTCTACTTATTATCCTCCTGAGCAAGGCGTAAAAACTTGCACGAGCTTAGGGCTAGCCATGCTTTAAAAAAGGACGTACCCAAAAAACCAAGTTTGCCTCAATAAAAGCACCAATGCTTTGAGATGACTGCCTTTCGAATCAGTTACTGTGACAGGTTTTTGATTAGTGCCACGTGTGTATTCATCATTATGAGTATACACCTTTCCCTATACCCATCATTTTGTCTTCGTCATCTAACGGTTCAAAATGAAACTCACCTTTTTACTATCACAATTCAATGGCTCTACTTAGTAGGTGACTTTAACAACTCCCTATAAAAATTTTTCGAAAAACCCTAAGGTTTTACTCCACTACTTTCGTACTTTTTATTCTTCTCATCTTCTTCCTCACCATGGCTGAAGATAATGTGTGGTATACACAATACTCCAACTTCACCATCATGGATGCCTACGACTTCACCATCAACTACGGACTTCCTTCTTACATGGTTATTCCCACCGGCCAAGACCGGCCTCATCTTCCCTTAACGAAAAATGTTGCTGTCTTTAGAGAATAGGTTATAGCTGGATTCTGTCCCCCCCCCCCCCCCTCTCTTCATCCATTCTTTATCACCGTTAGCTAATATTTTGATATTCCGCTCCATCAACTTATTCTCCAATCCCTTTGCATCTTAAGTGGTATTGTTATTGCTTTTCGTTAGTTCAATGCTCCTCTTTCCCCTAGTCTATTTCACTATTACTTCTTTTCTCGACAAGTGGCAGATAATTTATTTCTTTTTTAGGCTCGCCCTAAGGAAATTCTGTTTTACAGGATTCTAGTCTAGGATAAGCGGAGAGATAAATACTTTTTCATTCTCCTTCCAAACTCTTTGCCTTGTCCCACAACCTGGCAACCAAATCTTCCCCTATCCCTAATTTAGGTAATATTCGCATAGACCCATTACTTCATCAAGCCCTGGATCAACTGAGAGGTTGAAGTTTAGCTTGCCCAAGTTTACCATAGAAGCCTTTTTGTATGATTTTGGGCTCACTCTGTTTGACCTCAAGCTAAGCGCCCGCTTTAGTAAGAAGAAATCTTTATCTTTCCTTAGCTATTCGTTATCTCTTAGTCATTTGTTACAAAAGCTACTAATCGCTAACTTATTTTTATAGTGAAGGCCATTACCCCGGCTTTCCTCTACAAAAACACTCAATTAATTAAAGAGGTTTTAAACCGAATAGGTGAGAACTTACAAAAGGAGCATCATCTAGAGCAAGCCTCCGCCTCTGTTGGCCTAATCCCTTTGACAGAACCTTCCCTTAATTCCTTCTTTGGCTCTTTGGACTTGGGTGCTCCTCTCATAATCAAATGCAATAAACCTCAATCCATGACCTTGGAACTACTAGAGCATACATTGCCCGAACGAGCTCTCCTTAATTTGACAAAGGATCCCTCCATCCGAGGAAAAGAGTCAAGACCCCCGATATGTCATTGATCTCGCTCCAAGATTGCTATAATGCATCCAACCAGACTTATCTTTGTATCTTGTGAGACAACGTAGGCTTCTGATCTGATCGAGCTGACCTAGAACCAATCAAGGTGCTATTAGAACCAGTTAGGGAAACTCCTAGACCTTCTCCTCTAGATACTTTGAATTTGTATTTACCCGAGCTTCCCTCATCTGAGCCGACTCCCATTGGTGTAACTGAGACCTTTTCTACTTGGGGAAGAAAACTTGGGCTTACAAAGCACCCCCGGTCCCACTCTAAATTAGCCGGAATGAAGCCTGCCCATATTACACCTGCTCTGGGTGACACCATACAGTCCTCCAAGCTGAACGAGATGATTCTTGAGCATTCTTGTGCTCTTCCTTGAAGGTCAACTTCTCCAATGGGTTCCCAATGTTGTTTCAAGCAGTCTTATGCACTATCATCTCAACAAGGGCTAGAGCTCACTGTTCTCTCCTTGTATGGGATAATAAAATTAAAAGACTCACTAGTAGAATATTGGGTACAATCACATGGGCCATAAAAAAGGGACACAATATCGGAGTGGACCGATGAGCATGCCTAAAATGCTACTACAATAAGCTCGCCACTAAGTTTCCTTGTAAATTACCTTCATAAGTTATAACCTTATCATTATTATGCTCAGTTCTATGCTTCAGAGATGTACTTAGGCCAATTGGTCATGGACTTGGTGTGAGCTAACAAGGATTTAAAAGAATAAGTAAAAGAACTAGAGGCAGCCACCCCCATTACTAATACTGAAGTGATCCACTTGCAAAGAGAAGTTGAAGCTCAAGCGAGGCTCCTCTTAGAATTGGGACAAAACTTGAAGGAGTCCCAATAATTCGTAGATTCTCAATAGATGGATAAGAAAAAATTGGAACTCCTATTGCAATCTAGCGTGTCAAAACTTCGAGTAGAGAGCGTACTAAAAGCCAAGGTCATTTCTGACCTAGTTCACAAAACTACCTTACTGGAAGGACTGACACTCTCACGCACATCCAGATCATGTGAACTAATCCAGGAATTAGCCTTGAAGAACTTATTAATACTAGAGCAACAAGGGGAACTAGGCGCACGAGAATCCCAACTAGGATTACTGCAAGTCGAGCTAAACTCTACAAAAACCGAACTGACCAACTACAAAGAAGAGGAATTGATCTAGGAGTTATCCTCGAAGAACTTATTGCTACTAGAGCAACAAGGGGAACTGGATGCGCGCGAAACCCAAATAGGATGACTACAAGCTGAGCTAAACTCTGTATAAATTGAGCTGGCCAACTATAAGGCAGGGGAAGATGAATGTCTTGAGGTTTGATAGAGATCACATTTTGATTATGTCGAGTTTAAAATAAAATTAGCAAGCAAATTTCAGGAACGCTCAGCCATGAAGCCGGAGGAGTTGTTCAACAACTACAGAAGGGCAGTTATTTATCGATAAAACCTTCTAGTCAATTTATAGACCATCATCAACTTCTCAATGAGCTCCTAGCAGATCTTTTAAAAAAATTTAACTGATATTTTTCATGTTATATTCCTTAATATATAACTATATGCAATCGTTGAAAAGAACCGAAATTAACTGCTAAGATGTGCTAAAATGTGAATTTAAGATGCGCGAAGATATACCTTAAATAAGGTTAGATAACACCTATTTTTCTCGTATATCTTCAAAACCACCAGTACTTCTTATAGAATAAACTCTCATGTGTGTTTTTCATGTAATATATATTAGTCAACATAATAAGCTAGGTAGGGTAATAACACTATGTAGAGTAACTAGGCCAAGTGATTACTACCCTTCAATATATTCATAATCGATTATCTAACTGAAGAGTAAACTGACTGAGATACTACTGAATGGAACAACCTAGATCAAGTAAATGCATTTTCTCATCAAAGCTTATGAGATACCCCTGGACTGAGTGATAAGTGTTGGGGATTGTGTGGTCAGCTAGAAGAAGGGGGGGTTAAATAGTGATACGCCCCAAATGATTGCTTCTTTCTACAATGTTAGTGTGCAAGTGGAAATACAAACAAAGCAAGTAGAAAGTTAAACTAAAGAAAGGAAATACAAACTATAACACGTCGATTTACGTGGTTCAGAAATTAGGGCTCCTACTCCACGGCTGTTCGTATGGTGGACGATCCCTATCCATCGGTGGATTAGTCTCCGAAAACTCTGGCTAGCACAAACCTCCTTGTCGGTGGAGAAACCTTGCCATAACTTGACCAAGAGCACACGGATTGCAACGTAGGGTTGGAGACTCTAATTAGACTTTAATCAAGTCCAATTTCATCAATCAAGGCCTGCCACCCCAAGCTTTATTATATAGATCTTGGGAAAATAACCAAGCTGAAACTATAGTTACCTGTCGACTGGTGTAAACACCAGTCGACTAGTCCTTTGTGGAATTCTACCGTTATAGTTCCAACGGATCGATACCAGTCAACTGGTGCTAGGACCAGTTGATTGCTCCTCTTCAGTTGAGAGAACAGAAGCATTCTATTCTCTCCAGCTTGACTGCTAGTCGACTGGTACAACCCTAAACCTAAGGATCCCCTTCCCGAGTACATTTCTCTTACACTTGGACCCTCATGACTCAGTTGACTCTTCTTCATAGCTTAGACCTCTTGGCTTTAAGCCTACTTCCTTCGGCTCTCTTCCCTCGGATACATTCAAGCTCGTGGCTTGTCCCTAATGTCATCCTTCGCGTATGCCTCGAAGTCGCTTCCCTTGACTCTTGTCCTTGCTGCCTTGTCCACGGTCCCTCAGATGCTCCATCCTCCATCGGGCCTGAAGCCATCAAGCTGAGTCATATGGTTATCCTGCAAACTTGTACACTAACATAAATATATCAAATAATAAGGGTAAACCTAACTTAAACCCTTTTCCCAAACATTAAAACACATGGTCACACCGAACCATCGAGATTGCTCCAACAATCTCCCTATTTTTTGATGTTTGGTAATACATTTAAGTTAGGTAAAACAAATAGCAAATAAATGTGCTAAAAATAAATAGATTTATGTTACTAATGCTACACACTTGGACTAACTAATAGCACTTTGGGTCAGATATTCATTAACTCAGAAGCGTATGAAAGATTGATCAAGTGGACGACCGAGCTTAGTGAATATGATATACAGTATCAGCCTCAGATAGCCATCAAGCCTCAAACTTTGGCGGATTTCATAATAGAAATACCAAGTCCAGAAATAGAAGAAACCTGGATTATCTATGTGAATGGATCTTCTACTCGACAAGGTAGCGGAGTAGGAATTTTGCTTATATCTCCTAGGGAAGATCGAATACAACTATCTGTTA
>JBBMJZ010000002.1:10023274-10033858 GCA_037833815.1 Zingiber zerumbet
GTCAGAATAACAACCACAATGTAATGACCGCCCTTCTAAAAATCCTAACCTAAGGCACGGACGTTACACTTATCATACCTTCTAAAGACTTCGTTATACACACAATGCTCAGTTTAAATATCTACTCTGAACTTGTTTTGACTGTTAAGTTGTATTTTGGAGCAAAGCAGAGTTGAGATGAAGTTAATAGCTACTAGAAGGTCTGGGTCGTATGACCCTAACTAGGCGTGTAGCCTTACCGGACCCATATTTGGGCATGGTCGTGTGTGTCACACGGTCGTGTAAGGCTTACCCTGTTGAGGCAGGGCACGGTCGTGTGTGCCACATGGCCGTGTAAGGCTTACCCTGCTGAGGTAGGGCACGGTCGTGTGTGCCACACGGTCGTCTAACCCTGGCTTAGCATAAGAGGTGCACGATCGTGTGATTCCACATGGTCGTGTAACCTTGGCCGAAAGGAAGAGGTGCACGGCCATGTGTGCCATATGGTCGTGTAACCCTGGACGGGGACCTTGGCCAAAAGGAAGAGGTTCACGACCGTGTAATCCTGGCCGGGGACCTTGGCCGAAAGGAAGAGGTGCACGGCCGTGTGTGCCACACGGCCGTGTAACTCTGGCCGAAAGGAAGAGGTGCAAGGTCGTGTGTGTCACACGGCCGTGTAACCCTGGTCGGGGACCTTGGCCGGAAGGAAAAGGTGCACGACCGTGTGTGATACACGGTCGTGTAACCCTGGCCGAAAGGAAGAGGTGCACGACCGTGTGAATCCACACGGCCGTATCACCTGGCCCGAGAAGGAGAGGAGCGAGGTCGTGTGACTCCACACGGACGTGTCACGGGCCGTGTGGTGGTCACACCCTGCTCCAAAAAGGGCTCATCCTCCCCTTTATACTCATCTTTGGACTACCATTCTATCCCTTTACTTGAGGAAGAGTCTTTGACACACTAAATACCACCAAACTATAAATTTATTATAAGCCACTCGTAGTAGTATTTCATGCATAAGCAAAAGGTAAGACAATACATTAACACCAAGTCTTAACACCTTCCTTGCACTAGCAAGCTTCAAGATCTACTTCCACGATTCTGTCACACACACACCACCAAGCACTGCTCCTGCTGCCCCCTCTTACTCGAAGTTTTCGTTACCTTTATTTGCAGTATAAGGAATGCAAATCTGTAAGCGAATGCTTAGTAATTACCATCTACTTACAAAATAATGCATTGAAAAGGGGAAACATGCTTTCAAAACTGCTTAAAGGATAACACCAAACATGCACTTGACAATACTCATGCTAAAACACATAATTCAAAAATCTACACATGGCATGCATTTTTAAATAGTTAATCATGCTAAACCCAACATAAAAACCATGCTAGCAATGTAAACAGGTAATGGAAAAACATATAACGAAACAGAAGTCTTGCCATACTATAAAGTTCATCTAGGCTGCACCATATAACTAGAGTCTTCAAATTAGGGATGCTTTCACTTAAGCAAACAATGAACTTTGAAAACTTTACATTACATATTAGTGAAAATAATAATCAACTTGCTTTGGGCCCCGACATTATACCACTTTGCGCGCATCCCTAATAAAATTTGAGGTAGCTAATCCCAAACTTATTAGGGTACTACTAGGTGATCTAGGGGCCTAGGGGCGATCTAGGAGCCCACCCATGGACCTTGTGTCCAGTACATGCCAATTAAAAGTAAAATATTTTCTTTTAAATATTGTTTTCTTATACTTGCACTTACTTGTCATTTCAACAAGCACCTTATGTGCACTTAATCCCTCACACTTATAGGGAAGCACTTAGGGCACTTGATTATGCTTCTTAGTCCCAAATCTTAATGGGAAGCAAATCAAGATACTCTAACATTGCTCTTAATTCCAAACTTAGAGGGCATCTTTCATATCATAACATCTATCTTTTCTTAACATGCAATAAACATTTTATAACATACATCTTCCTTTACATGCTTAAAACATATCAATATATGTAACATCGAAGCTACTCACACTGCAGGTGAGAGATACTTACATCTTTTTTCTAAATCTTACTATTCTAGGATGGAGGGAAGATAAATCCTCTCTTGAACGCTTTAATCCCCAAGACACCTTCCCTGTGTGTACTACTTCCTTGGGAGAAACCCTCTCCTTAGACCCTTCCCTTGAAAAGCTTCGTGTTTTGGAGCCCTAGGTTTCTTGGCCAAAAATACAAGAGAGAAGAAGAAGAAATTCGGCTAGGGAAAGAAGAGGAGAAGGGGAGATGAAAAGTTAGGTTTTCATCTCTTCCTTTCCCTTTTATACTAAGTGGAAGTTGAAGCATCTCTTCATACAAAATCTACTTATAATCAATTGTTTCCCACTTTTAATGTGATGCTTTACCACCACCTAATGGCTACTTAAACCAAATTTAAATAAGAGGTCTAGGGTTCAAATCCTAGCCCATGTCATTTATGAATGTATTTTTATCTCTTTTGTCTTCTTCTACTTCTTTTTGCTCTTTTGAAATAAAGGAAATTTATAGGTGTTACAAAGCAATTGGATACCTCTAAAAGTACACACCACACCCATGTACACAACCCAATATGGGTTTAATTGACTTGACACTTCCAATAGCCACATTAAACATGCGTGCACACATAACATAGATATAATCAATATAAAACCATCAATAATTATACCAGACACATATGCACACTACCATATAGGTATAATCAACATGATATATGTAATAGTCATGTCAGACACATGCTCACCCAACATACAAATAGACAGTTAACATTGTAACTCTTATAGCACATACCAATCATGTGTACACTCAACATTATATGCATAATCAGTATGTTTACTCAGTTAACAAAATATCTCCTATAGTACATACTCTATATGTGTACATACAATAGAGCATAGATATCCAAAGGCAAAACTATATATGAAATAACTAGATCATCTCTAAGGTCAAGCAGATAAATATCAAGTAGGATAAAAATGAATAGATTTAAGGTAAAGCAACCTAATCTATCAATAAAAAATAATCATGGACTAAGTTTAATGAATTAAAGATGTCAAGGAAGAAGTACCCCCTTAAATGTTATTTGTATCAAAATAACTCCCATGTCAAGATGTTCATCTTGAAACAAAGTCATACAAATAATATAATGTACAATTTAGCTAATTACATATGCAACAACTAGCTAAATCTAAAACTCAAACTAATTAGGAAAAATGTTAATCGAACGATCATTGATTAACCCCCAATTCAATATTTAGGTCTCACTAATCCTATTCATAGCCTACATTAGAGTTTTGCTAATTTAACTCTAATTATCCCATTATTTTCATTATATTAGGTTTAATCCTCAATTAATCCTAACCATTCCACAACCTAATTAGATTAGGTGTATAAATGAATCATCAAATAACCAATCATATAGTCCATGATTTTAATCAACTTCTTAATCATCATGAATCAATTAATACATTACTAATTGATCAACTCATCCACTATTCCCCATTAATTGAACAACTAAACACCATCCACTCCTAATCATGAATTTACCCTATTAATTAGAACTAACAAGATTTATTCAACCACGTTCAATTCCATTCACTATCCAAATTAAACTAATTACCCTTAAACATTCCACAATCACATTAGATTAGGTTAAACATAAATCAATCCCAACAACTCAGCCAAATTCAGATGCTCCCTTGTTGATCCATTGTCGAAAGAGTTGCCGTCAGAAAATGATGGTCGAAGCTATAGTGAAGCTGCTGCCAGAAGAAAGACCAGAGCTACAGTGATTGATTAACCCACTTAGAACAAACATCCGATACCGAAATTGGAATTCAAATCAAGCATGACTTACCATAATTCTGTGCCGACAGTGCCCTCTATAAAGGAGACCTATAGTAAGTGGCTGTTGAGATTGGTGATGAGAGAACTAGCAGTGGAAAGGGAAGATTAAAAAATAGCAAAAAGGGATGGCCAGTCTATCCCACTCAAGGGATTAGTAGCAGATCTACGCCAACAAGAAACATGAATCGAAATCCGATGAAGGAGGAGGTGATGGACCTTCCTGATGGAACTGCCGTTACTTTGCTCAGATCCACAAGCGAGAGGGAGAGGTTTCCCTAACTACATTCGTCGACTCCACCCTCCTGGTGACGGTGGAGCCTAGCAGTGGGTGCTGTCATCTACGCAAATCACATGAGAGGAGAGAAAAATCGAGGAGTAGCGAAGGAATACGACCTTTCAAGCTTAGGTTACTATAGCATGTGAATATAAACTTAAGGTTTGATTAACTTATCCCTAAGTTAATTTCTCAATCAACATCCGCTAAATAGTTATTCCAAATAGGCTTTCTCTAAGCCCAAGATCTATCCTTTTAAAATGAGTCAAAGGAACTTCGTTTAAATCCCAAAATGATTTTTAAAAATTTCTATAAGGTTATTTAATTACCATATTTTACATAATATCTATTATCTAACTCTATTTTATAGAATCATGACCCTTTGAACTTCAAAAGGTCATAACTTTTGACTCAAGTCTCCAAATTAGGCTCTGTCAGTGGCCACACATTTAAAACTCAAAGATCTAGATTTGTTCAATTGATATAACTAGAGGAAGGGGTTCAATCGACTGATAAATGGGATCAATTGACCGATCTAGCTAGAATGACACAAATTAGATCATGCTGGAATGTAAACTTGGTATAATAGCCTGTTCTATCGACTGATAAAAGTGATCAGTCAACCGATCTATAAAAGGAAATGATAGATAATCTAATTGGATCTCGTAGGAATAGAAATTTATAGGTTTAGTCGATTGATAAGCTTGATAAGTCAATTGAAGAGTGAAAATCACATGATCGAGCAGATCGAATCAAGGCAAACAAGGAATGGCACAAAGTTCAGTCGACTGATAGGAGGTTCAATCAATGGATAGCCTCAGTCGACGGATATGTTCAGTCAACTGAATGGTGTTTTAGTCAACTAAACAGTGCCTATAAAAGAAGGTCTCGAGATCTGAGGCAAAAAGCACTCTCTACTGTGCTTCATTCTATTCCTGCTACTTCTACTCATGCAAATTCTACAACTACTATGCCAAGAGGCCATCCGAAACCTATGCCTAAGATTCAATTCTTCATTGTCGATATATTCATTGTACTTGCATATTATTGTAACTGCTCATCTTTTACTTGTATGATTTAATCATTTAGTGGATTATCCAACGAAAGTGATTAAGGATCACAGGCCTTGGAGTAGTAGCCGCTAGACTGCGAACCGTGAGAGTATGCTCCTTATAACCGTGAGAGTATGCTCCTTATAACCGTGAGAGTACGCTCATTTAGTGCCTAAGAAATTTAGTGGGCTATAATTTCTGGATTTCTCTAAGCCGCAAAAGTATGCTCCTTATAACCCAGCTGATTTGCTCGGGAGTTTGGGACTAACTCAGTCTATAAGACGAGGGCTATAATCTCTAGATTTCTCTGAACCGTGAGAGCACGCTCTCTTATAACCTGGCCTATCGGCTCAGGAGTCTGGGACTAACCTGGTTTGTAAGCTGGGGGTAATAATCTCTGGATTTCTCTGAGTCGTGAGAGCATTCTTGCTTATAGCCTGGCTGATGGGCTCGAGAGTATGGGACTAATCCGGTCTATAAGATGGGGGTTATAATCTTTGGATTTTTTTCTGAGCCGCATGAGCATGCTCGCTTATAATTCGGTCGATCAGCTCAAGAGTCTGGGACTAACCCAGTCTATAAGTGAGGGGTTATAATCTCTAGATTTCTCTGAGCTACGAGAGCATACTCGCTTATAACCCAGCCAATTGGATCAGGACTCTGGAACTAACCTGGTCTGTAAGCCAGGGCCTATAATCTCTGGATTTCTCTGAGCCGCAAAAGCATGCTCGCCTATAACCCGACCAATGGGCTCGAGAGTTTGGGATTAACCCGGTCAGTAAGCCAGGGGCTTAAAATTTGTAAGAATCTTCAAATAAGTTCACCTGCATTCTCTTTAAATATAAAAGGTATTACATAATGCACAAGTAGATTACACGCGTACTTTTTAAGCCCTATAAGGTCGTAGATGATTCACGCTCCAAGGCCTCTCTAACCTTTTGCCATCTGCATCTTCAAGGTAGTAGGAACCTGAGACAAGCTTTTGCACCACTTTATAGGGTCCTCCCCATTGTGGCTCCAACTTGTTAACATTTCCGATTGGCTTGACCTGCTTTTAGACCAGATCACCAACCTGAAACAATCAATGGACAACTCTTCTATTGTAATTTTACTTCATCCTTTGACGGTATACCGTTAACCTAGCCATTGACTTGTCTCTTACTTCCTCTATTAGATTGAGCTCCATTAAGCACCGGCTAGCATTATCCTCATTATACAATAGCCTCCGATCAAATTCCACACCAACCTCGATTGGGACCACTGTTTCACCATAAATTAGGTAAAAAGAGATGATACCTTTTGCTTCTCAAGGGGTTGTATGATATGCCCATAGCACACTAGGGAGCTCATCTACCCAACTCCCTCCAACATGATCCAATTTGGTTTTGAACCCCTTGATAATTTTCCTGTTCATTACTTTAGAGATACGCCATGGATGTGAAAGCCTGAGTGATACCAAAAGTAGAGCATCACTCTTAGATCTTCTAACCTTAGAATTGTCTTCCATTATCTGAAACTAGTTTATGTGGAATCCCAAATCTACAAATACTATGCTGCCTCAAGAATTTGATAACCATTGGTTCAATTATCATAGCTAATGGCTCGGTCTCCACCTATTTAGAGAAATAATCCACAACTACTAGTAAAAATCTTTTTTTAGCAAGTGCTAAAGGAAAGGGCCCTACTTTATCCATACCCTACTGATCGAACGGGCAAGAGACAATGGAAGTTTTCAACAGCTTCGTGGGGTGATGCAAGATGTTCTGGTGCTTTTGATAGGACAAGTAGGTTTTCACTAACTGGGTGGCATCAGCCTATAGGGTAGGCCAAAAATACCCGACCAACAACACTTTCTGAGCAAGTGACCAACCCTTTATATGACTTCCATAGGAATCTTGATGCATTTCTTGTAAAATGTAATATATCTCATCTTGCTCAATGCACTTGAGCAAAGGACATGAGAAGCCCGCTTATAAAACTAATCACCAATCAGGGTGAACCAACCGACTCTCTTCCTAATCATGCGCTCTTACTTGCCCTAGGCTGGTAGAGTACCCTGTTGTAGAAACAAAATTAGGGGTGTTCTCCAGTCACTTTTCAACTCCAGGTCGATCTATCTCTCAATGCAAGCTACTAATAGTGTCTGCTCCACTAGCCTGTCTATGTTCTAGGGAACTATGATGGAAGCCAACTTAGCTAGGTCATTCGCTATTTGATTCTTTAATCGGGGGGCCTTTTGGATAATTACCTCCTGAAACTCTACTCAAAGTGCTTTAAAGGCTTCTGCATAGAGCTTGAGCCTCTCATTATTAATCTCGAAGTTGCCTTATAACTACTGTGCAGCTAGTTGGGAGTCAAACTAAATTAAAACCTGAATGGTGCCCACATGTCGTGTAGCTTGCAGACCAGCTAGCAATGCTTCATATTTGGCCTCATTGTTAGTTGCTCAGTAATTTAGTTGAATGGACAGCTGCATCTTATCTTCTCGGGGAGATATCAGAAGAATACCTATTCCACTACCTTGTCGAGTGGAGGACTCATCCATATATATTTTCTATTTCCCCTCTAGCTCAGGGTTTTGAACTTCCGTTAGGAAGTCTGCTAAATCTTGAGCCTTGATGGCTACCCAAGGTTGATACAATATATCATACTTCCTGAGCTCAGTAGTCCAGAAGTTTCTGGGTTGACAAGTTCCCTACCCAAAGTGCTATTAGTGAGACTATGATCGGATGAGAGAGGAAATAAGAATGTAATCTTCGGGTAGCTAAAACCAATCCATATGCTAACTTCTCTAGTATGGTATAACGACACTCGGCTCCTTTCATTAAATGACTTTAAAAGTACACAGATTGTTGTTCCTTTCCCTCTTGCCTCATTAATACTGCCCCGACTGCATGGTCATTAGCTAACATATATACCCATAAATTTTCACCCGCTATTGGGTTAGCAAGTATAGGCAAGGTAGACAGGTACACTCCTCAAGCTCCTCAAAAGCTTTATCGCAGTCGGCATCCCATTAGAATTTGGTCACTCGGTAGAGTATCTTGAAAAAAGGCAGGCTTCGATCGGCCGACCGAGAGATGAAGCGAGAAAGAGTAGTAATCTAGCTGATTTATCTTTGCACCTCCTTCAAATTGCATAGAGGAGCCATGTCTTGAAACGCCCGCACCTTGCTTGGATTAGTTTATATCCCCCGCTCGGTCACAATATATCCCAGGAATTTTCCACTCTTGGCTCTAAACAGGCACTTGCTAGGGTTGAGGTTTAGTCCATACTACCTCAAAGTATTGCAAGTTTCCTCCACATCGACACATAAGTCGATTGTTCAAAGGGATTTGATGAGGAAATCATCCACATAGACCTCCATATTTCACCCAATCTACCTTTAAAATACTTTATCCATGAGCCATTGGTATGTAGCCCCTGCATTATTCAGTCCAAATGATATAACATTATAACAATAAGTGCTCTCGACAATTATAAAACTGACCTTCTCCTGGTCTTCATTGGCGAGTGGGGCTTAATGATATCCATAGTGCACATCCAGCATACAGATGAATTCGCACACAAAGGTGGAATCCACCACCTGATCGATACGAGGAAGTGGATGATAATCTTTTGGGTAGGCCTTATTAAGATCGCTAAAATCGATGTAAACCCACCACTTATTTCCCGGTTTTGACATCAAGACCACATTGGCCAACCATCTTAGAAATTAAACTTCGTGAATGTAGCCTGCCTCCAGCAATTTGTCCACCTCATATTTGATGATCTTATTCTGCTCAGCCCCAAAATCCTACTTTGTTTGCTTGACTGGCCGAGCATCTGGATAGTCATGAAGCATATGCTCTATGACTGTTGGTGACACTCCAGTTACTTCTCCAAGCATCTAGGCAAAAATAATGTTGTTACGTGAAAGGCACACAACCAGCTCCTTTTTAAGTTTTAGTGGTAGGTCTACCACCACGTGCGTAACAGCTTCCAGTCGGCCTCGTCAAATATGAACTTTCTCTTTTTCTTTGTAGAACAGGCCGGGGCCGGGTAGACTCTCTTGGATGGCGTTGACCTCTATCCACTACATCTTTAGTGTGGTGTAAGCTTTAGTTTTTATTATATCAACATAACACTTGTGCATCGTTAGTTGATCTCCTCTGACTTTCCTAACTTGATCATCTATAGGGAACTTTATTTTTTGACAGAAAGAAGAGATTACTACCTGAAACTCATTCAAAGCAAGTTGACTTAAGATGACATTGTAGGAGGAGGGTGCGTCCACTATTATGAAGGTTGATCGATGCATCCTCCCTAGGGGTTCTTCCCCAAAGGATATGACCAATTTTATTTGACCTAGCGGCTAGACCTCATTACCCGTGAACCCATACAAAGGAGTTACCATGGGTTGAAGTTCGCTCAGGTCTATCTGCAACTGCTCGAATGCTTGTTTGAAAACGATGTTGATAGAACTACCTGTGTCAACAAAAGTACAAGAAATATTATAATTAGCTATAATAGCTTTGATTATTAATGCATCATAATGGGGTATTTCCACCCCTTCTAGATCTTTGGACCCAAAACTAATTTCGGCCCAGTCGTCCGCTCTGTGTTAAATCAACCGTGTGAATCTCTAAACACTGAGCATGTGACTTTCTCGCTTAGTTGGAGTCTTCATCAGTCGGACCCCCAGCTATCATGTTGATGTTCCTCCGGGTAGCATTATTGTGATTCTCCTCTTTCTGGGTCGGGAGCTCCGGTTGGTTTCAAAAGGGAGTTGTCGTCCGGTCCACGGGTGGTGGTGGTGCTCTCTGATTTCACTCGGCCTCACATTGATTTCTTCTGGAGGAGTCGTTCGGTCATCGGTAGGGTTAGTAGTTGCCGACAGAGTGTGCCAGGGAAATCTCTGATTGCCACCCTAGCGATTAGCCAGAGTATAGCAATCCTGCATGTCATAGGTAGCCGACCGGTGGAGGGTACACCACCGTCTTGGAGCTTCTCGAGGAGGCTTAGGGTATCTTTCTTGCTCAATCCCCACATGTTACACGGCTTGTAGCCATGGTTCTTGATGATGAGGTTGAGGGCATGCTTGGGTATCCTCTAGGTGGAGGAGCAGGTAATGCTTAGCCCTCAGACCTTGGAGCCATTGTGGGTGCAGTGATGTCTTTCATCCAAGTGGCCAATGTCGCTTCAACATTGATGAATTTAGTTGCCCGATCCAACAAGTGATCAAAATTTCTTGGTGGCCTCCTTGTTAGTATTAGCCCTAGTACCAATTATGAGATTATTGTAAATGGCTCATTTTGTATCATATTTCATTATCAATAAAGGCAAAGTTGATTATTATATTTATTTCAGTTCAGTGCCGATTGAATAAGTATAATAATGTCCTTGGGTAGTAGG
>JBBMJZ010000002.1:10033958-10058691 GCA_037833815.1 Zingiber zerumbet
ATAACCTAGGTAAGGTGTAATGATCATCCAAGGAATCTTCCCTTCACCCAAATGTATACTTCTTTTGTTGTTTATAGTTTCTGAAGGAATGTGTTGTTATAATTAGTCTACTAATAGGAAACACAATGGTCCTAAAAGAAAGTTTTAGAAGAATATTCTCTGACACATGATTGTTCTTATGACAAATTGTTAGGATGTTATTGCTAATCATAATTCGGTTGGTCCTTAAACCAATCACCCTATTAGGATGATGTTGGTTACATTCTGCATAATTTGTTCAATCATGTATTATACCGCATGTATCTTAGCTGGTCATTAAGTAGCCCACCTTTTATGTTGTCCACCTTTATGTCTACCTCGGTCATTAAGCCACTCTGTGATATTTTGTGCAGCCTTGAGACATTCGTTCGAGGAATGACACCGTGCCTTAGTCATGTTGAAAATTTGCACGAGAGATAATATAGTGCATCATGCTTCCTTAAAATACCTCTAGTAATCTATGCTTTGCTAGAATTCCATCCGGGCGATAATATGAGGATAAGCGTTGTAGGCTCAGTCGTCCTTTTACCCGACCCAGCATATAGTAGGCTACCCAGAGAAACCCTGATTCATTCTGAGAGATTTGGTCAATATATTAGGCTTCATCCCGACCGGCCTCAATCTTGGTCACCTTAATGATCTGGCTGTCCTTAAAACATCTAACTTCCCTATTCACTCGGCTTAAGGACTGACTGTCCTGGACTGTGACTCGGTTGGGATATATAGACTCGTCCGACTTTATGACCAAACGGGTTTACCTGGATACTGTCCCCCGCGGTTGGTCTGTCGTGGAGTGAGTCGTTCATCACAACCGGCCCATAAGGTCGGCCGGCCTCAATCTTGGTTGCCTTAATGATCTAGTCGTCCTTAAAACAACCAACTTCCTGGTTCGCTCGGCTTAAGAACCGACTGACCCAGATTTTGACTCGGCTGGGATATATAAACTCGATCTGGTTAAATTAAAGACCTTATCACTGAGCGATTAATCAAAGCCAGATGAGGGAAACTTATTCTTTCTCAAAGATAACTGCCACATCATCTTGACTTTAACCGCCCCATTACCTTAATTTTAACTTCCACGTCATATCCTGAGCCCGCTCGTCATAACCCGTATCACATATATATCTTAACATTCCTAATTTATTCATCCTATTTAGGAGATTAAATAGTACCATTTGTCCTTAATTATAATAATTAAAGAATTTTGAATCAATATAAATCATTATTATTTTATTGTGATTGTATGAAAAAAGAAGAGATATCAGTTCATTTGAAATGATCATAAGTAATCTGTGTATCATTGCATTTATGATTATCGTATTGCTTCTATGAAATATATCTTAAATTAATTATTAAATATTAAAAAAACTAGAAGATTGTTCATGCTTGCATGGACCAAATATGTAGCTTTCATATAATTTTAATGCTTTAGGTGAAGTTTAAGTTAGGAAGAGATTGTGATATCATATTGAGTCAAATGTAGTTCATCATTCATCCTACTTGGAGAAAAAAAATATAGCGAATATTTAAAAAACTACTTGAGCACTTTACCATTACACCATGACTTAGGAGGTGTATCAATTTTTGACACTTATATTTGAAGGCGGCCAAACATTTGATAGATTTGGAAAGTCTACAAGCATTAACAAAAGTTCAAATTAGTTAAGGTTGATTAAACCTTTATCAAATGAAGTTCTGCAGAAGTTGGGAAAAAAGGTTGATAAGAGTTGACATATACATCAAGTTCTAGTAGATTAAGATAAACCGAATACATGGCTCATAAAAAAATTCTAAAGGTAATATTTTGATATGTAAGTTTTAGAAAGAACGACCTGTATATTAGGCATGAGTAATTCTCTTTCTTAGGCAAGGAATTATCAAGAAACAAATATTTCAAGGTCAGAGTCGACCCGCCACTTGAATGATGGTCACATTTAATAGTTGACTGATGTGTCTAGTTGACTAAGGTGTTGACTAGAGAAAGAAATCTTGCAGCAGAAGGTTCTATTCGAGTTAAGTCTACTAAATCACACTGGTCAATCAACTAATAATTTTGAATTGTAAATGTTAAACAAAACATTGCTCGAAGATTAATAGTAATCAACTAGCTGATTTGAAACAGTCGATTGATAAAATAATCATTAGAAGATTTGGTTGCAAATAAGATTTGAATAGGTTTAGTGGATTAGTAAGGATTAAATAATAGTCAACTAATGTCATAGTTTGTCAAAGAAAATAATTATGGTCCAAGTGAATTAGCCATAAGTTAGCCATAGTTTGTCGAAGTCACTGATGGCAAGGAACTATCGACTAATGACACAATCAGATTGAGATCTAGGTGGATCGGACATGACCCAATTGAAGCCATGACCCAATTGAAGCCGTCTCAAACCAGTTGACTATGTTGAAGTTTGATTCATATCAATCAACTAGATGGGAGTTGAGTCTACTAGAAGAGAAGCAATTAATTGATAACAAGTGTATAGTCAACTAAAGGCAATAACGTTAGAGCAACGCTCACGTGCGTTATACCACCAACAAGATGAATCCAATACTCATCTTTTCTTTGATTGTGAGATTGTCAAGTCTCTACTTAATAAAGTCAAGACATGGATGGATATTACTTTTGACATCACCGATATGACCTCTTATCTTGATACATTTGGACAACATTATAAAGGTAAAGGGCGACAAATGAAAGCAAGACATCTTGTCTTATCTTCCATGATTTATCTCGTATGGAATGCACGTAACATGAGTGGATTTGAAAATGTTGTTCCTTGCTTTGACAATATATTCCACAAAGTCCAAGTTCATGTTTAGCGCTTTGTGGATATCAAGTGATTCTTTTGTAATGTGTGGTTGTGCTTTGTGATTTGCTTGTAATGTGAGGTCTTGATGAGCGATGTTTGTTTAATGGTGACATACAAAGTTATAAACCTCTTATGTACTTTGTAGTCATCATATAATTATATTTTGTACTTTTTAAGGAGTATAATACATTTACCTTCTAAAAAAAAAAAGTTAGAGCAACGCTCACTATAAAAAAAGTTAGACCAAAGCTCACTATAGATAGAGTTCTGAGAATAGAGGATTAGTTGACTAATAAAATTGCATCAGTTGATTAATGATAATCATTTTTTTTAGTTACCACCCACTATCCAACTTACGCCGAGTATAACCTCTCCAAAATCAATAACAACTAACTTAGCTCTCCACATTGTTCCTTTTATTATAGTTTGAATTTATGTAATTTTTGCTTAATCATTTTTGTTGTCTTACAATTCGGCTTTTGAGCTTGAGGCAACTCATCTCATCTTTTTTTCCTATTTTATTTATTTTTTTTTTATTTCCACTGTGCAAACATTTTAAAAAGCCATTTTATATTTTTCCATTGTGCTTATTCAATCATTGTTTTTTTAAACTGAATTCATTTTTATTTTGCTAACTTGTATATTTTCATTGTATTAACTCCTAAAAGATATTTTCAACCATATTTAATCTGTCTTAAAAGCATTTTCCACAGCATTTTTAAACGATCAAACAAAATATATAGTGCATATAAAATAGTACCTAAGTCACAGAGAATAATGCACAAACATTGCATGGCTATGTTTGAGCATACATCTAAGTTTTTTGATAACTGAACAAACTTGGTTAGGATGATTCGTCACCTTTTTATAAGAATCTTCTTTTTTCCACTGCCGACTTGATTCTACTGATGAACTCGTCAATCGTCATGGTTCCTAGTTCACCTCCAAACCTTGACCTAATAGTTACTGTGTGAGTCTCGACTTCTCTTGGCCCAATAACAGCCATCAAAGGTACTTTCTGTTTTTCTGCATTCCTTATGAGTTTCGGTAGGCGCTCACCATGGCATATCTCAGCTCGAATGCCTGTAGAACTGAGTTTTGAGACAATCTCAGTGCAGTACTGGACCTGAAAATAATGTTGTGCGAGGACAGATTAAAACAAGTTTTAGGAATGGTTTATGTAAACAATCTAACATCTACATATAAACTTACTTGGGCACTTATGACAAATTCATGAACAGGTCGTGGGAAACATTACAAGAACAATGAACTAACAACTAATTGGAGGCAGTTCAGGTTGTCAAATATCTCCATTCTAACTAACCGAGATTAAACTTGGGCCAGGGTCAAATTTCCAAGGACAATGAAATTTCATTTGAACAAGAAAAAAGAATCTCTCAGGGAAAAATAACACAATCAAGCGTTGACTTAAATCTTGATAGAATACTCGATATGAATCATAAAGCACACCTCAGTATCAGTTACAGGTAAAATCCGAGCTTGGATCGGAGCAATCCATAGTGGAAAGTCGCCAGCATAATGCTCTATAAGGACACCAAAAAATCTCTCAAGGGACCCAAGCACAGCTCTGTGGATCATAATAGGACGTCTCTTTTCAGCATTGGAGTCAACATATGACATGTCAAACCGCTCTGGCAGATTGAAATCAACCTAAACTAGCATCAGTTAGCTCACATGCTCATTCAAAAGAGACTTCACGAATTTCAATAAGAAAATTTCCAAATAGCTTGCCTGCACGGTTGAGCATTGCCATTTCCTTCCAAGAGCATCTTCAATCTTTAGATCAATTTTTGGACCATAGAAAGCACCACCACCTTCATCAATCTGATAATGCCAACCTTTGTCATCGAGAGCATCTCTCAAGGCAAAAGTTGCTTTTCCCCATATATCATCGCTGCCAACAGATTTCTCTGGCCGAGTTGAAAGATTAACTTCATACTTTCTAAAACCAAATTGAAGCAGTATCTTCTCTGTTAAATCAAGAACACCCCTGATCTCATGTTTAATTTGGTCATCCAAACAGAAAATGTGTGCATCATCCTACATGAAAACGAAGTTTGAATTCAAACCACTAACACAATTAAGGTAGTACAACAAATATACAGCATGCTCTTGAAGTCATAATGAACTTTTCCAGAGGTACCTGAGTAAACCCTCGCACCCGAAACAGTCCATGCAAGCTACCAGACAATTCGTATCGGTAAACTGTTCCCAACTCAGCAACTCTGATGGGAAGATCCCTGTATGATTGCAGTTTCCTTTTGTAAACCAATATGTGGTAAGGACAATTCATTGGCCTAAGTTGATAGAGTTCATCTTCTATGTTCATCTGATCATACATATTTTCTCTGTAAAATTCCAAGTGGCCACTGATTTTCCATAGATCAACCTTGGCAACATGGGGAGTGTAAAGTAGCTCATAACCATGGTCCAGGTGAATTTTTTTCCATGTATCTTCAATAAGGTGCCTAACCATGGCACCTTTTGGATGCCAAAACACCAACCCTCCGCCTGCATCTTCCTGTCAAGATAAGAGGAATATTTGACAATCCTCTATAGGCTCAGTAAACAGACTGAAATAAGCAGTCACTGAAATAGTATTTTGAAATTACTTTCGAAGTTCATTTATTTTCCGCTTATCTACTGTAAAGATAGAAGGGGAGCCTTGGCGCAACGGTAAAGTTATCGCTTTATGACCAAAAGGTCACGGGTTCGAATCCTGGAAACAGCCTCTTGCAAAAAGCAGGGTAAGGCTGCGTACAATGAATCCTTCCCTGGGACCCCGCATAGCGGAAGCTTCGTACACCAAGCTGCCTTTTTTATGTACTGTAAAGATAGCATTTTACTATGATGACGTGTTGTGTAAAAGATCCTATAGAAGGTCACTGCATGAACATGTATCACCTAGCTATCATTACAGTTAATGGAGATGTACCTGTATAGAGAATAGATCGAGATCCTGACCAAGACGCCTATGATCACGTCGCTTTGCCTCTTCCTTTAAATAAAGGAAAGCTTTTAACTGTTCTTCAGTCTCCCATGCAGTTCCATATATCCTTTGCAACATGGGTTTATTCTCATCACCTCGCCAGTAGGCTCCAGCAACAGATTCCAGTTCAATAGCCTTTTTGTCTATATGTCCAGTTGAGTCCACATGGGGTCCAGCACAAAGATCCCACCATTCGTTTCCTGCATGATGGGCAGTAAGGTGAGGAAACGGCATTTACAAGATAAGCAAAAGTCAAAGTGCTGTTTATAACCTATCATGGATGCTTATATTGTTTCTGTGTTAGTCATAATACCTGTTGGGAATTTCATGAATTTATGACAAGTTAACAAAAAAAAAAAATTCCAAAATTACCTATATGATAAATCGTATTAGGCTCTTCCTTTATACTTTCCAATATTTCCAACTTATAAGGCTCATTAAGAGCCATAATCCGTATCTTGGCCTCTTCTCTGGAGACTTCTTCTTTTATTAACGGCAGATTCCGACTAATAATTCGATCCTACAGATGATGTAAGAAATGAATTATGTACCCTGAAACAATAAGCTAATGAATATGCTTGTGAAACTTCAAATCTATAACCTAAATTCAAAAAATCATTAAACTCACCATTTCCTTCTTTATTCTCTTTAGGTCTCTATCCGCCAAAGGCAACATATCAAAATCATAATAAAAGCCATTATCTATCCACGGACCTATGGTCACTTTGGAACCAGGGAAGAGCCTCTGAACAGCCATCGCCATAACATGCGCACACTGCAGAGAAATGCAAAAACTATAGCAGTTGTACTAATGTTAGTAGGACAACTAGGAGCTTAATTTCTACCTTCTAATTCCTAATACATCATTATAATGCAAACATATAGTTCTAACACAAAAGCTGCATCTTTGGGTTAAGTATTGATATTCTAAAACAATATTTACTCCATATAAATGGAAGACATTAGACACTAACATTCCATGTTGGGCACTTAGATCGACACCCATATCAACTACTTGTACTCAAATCTGAGTGACATAGTTGGCAAGCCACAACCGTTCATAGCAACTAAACAAAATAGTGCCTTTTTTGCAATATATTTTTATGGAAATGTACAACTCATCCATGGCGAATGATTTTCGCACTGTCAAACATTCTTAGACCGCAGAATATAAACTCAAAAAATATGAAAGCATTCTTTTAAATACCTAGGTCATTTTAGATAAGGAATATAAATTGTTTCACGAATGTTTCATCCTTGACGTTTAAACAGCATTTTCTCAAAAAAGGCGAATACGCTCCCCCACATCGCCCCCGCCAATCCGTCCTACGGCCAACACGGAGGAGGTAAATCACGGACGGTTACTAGCCTTTGGAATAGTGACTATAAAAGATATTGATGACTTAAATTAATTTGTGTTAAAATTTAATTATTAAATTTAGAATAATCCTCTAAATTTACCATTTTTATTTTAAAATTAAAAAAAAAAATCAAAAGGTTAATAAAAAAATCTTAAAAACATTTTTTATTTTTTAATATATAATTAAAAAAGAATAAAAATTTAAATTAATAAAAATAATAAATTAAATTAAAAATATTTTTAAAAAATCACTCGGTGTGCTGGTTTCAACCATAATTTCGTTTACGAAACTCAGGATGAGGCTTGCACACAATATCTACCTTCTCCGCACTCAGCTCTTCTATTACATGCCAATTTATCAGCAATTCAAATCCTTCAATCAATGGGTTCGATCAAAACCCATTGATCGAACTCATTCCATGTATTTCTGAAGTGTCCCGGAGTCTATATGTGCCCAAAGATATCAGCTTGATGTCATTAATAAAAGTGATCAGAAAGTTTTCAAAGTTTATAACTTCAAAGCAATTAGTACATACACATAACTTATCGTAGGGATGTCAGAACCATATATGGACATTGATCACCGACGAGTGAATCACTAATGAGTTGGCTTTATTGCCAACTTGATCGCCAATCACTAAATGACAATGAGGATAGTAATATGATTCTACAAGCCTGGATAAAGGTAGATAATAAGAAGAGGGTTAGAATGATAGTCAGGAGTTCCCCAACATAGTCACTCTGACACTCAAGTTAGAAAACAAAGAAGAAAACCAATATTTGGGATTCTGTCTTTTTCCTGAAATAATCCGAGAGTTGTGCAACAGTTATTTTTCCTGAAATAATCTAAGATTTATGTGATGATTATCCTTTTCCTGAAATAATATGAGATTTCATGCAAGTATCAAGAAGACAAGCACCTAAAAAGATGGAGTGTCGAGGAGTCAAGGATACCTAAGAAGTCGGGGTGCCAAGGAGTCGGGGCGGCCAAGAAGTTGAGGTGCCAAGGAGTTGGGAACGCCCAAGAAGTCAGGGTGGCCAAGGAGTCGGGAGCGGCCAAGAAGTCAAGGTGGCCAAGGAGTCGAGGTGCCAAAGAAGTCGAGGGTGCCAAGGAAGCTAAGGTCGACTCAGTTTTTCCTTTGTTTAAACCATCATCTCAGCAAGATCACTAACCTCCCTTATTCACGTGGCACCCTCTAATTACCCTCCGGATCACAAGTCTCCCTTTCAAATTTAGTCGAAGGAGGCGAGAATCCGACTGACAGGATCGTTGTGCGATCAGAATTCCAGGTGCCTCGATTGCCTAAGTCACATGATGGATCTCTTGCGTATTTCTAAAAAGATTACATATTAAATGTCAACACGCCTTTGTCATTATGTCTTTAAATGAAGTCACTCTTTTTAAACACATTGTCCACATCATCCATCTCGATTCTCGAGCCCATAATCCACTAATGTCTTCGAGGTTGCATTACATTAATGTGATATGACCCACAACAGAAAAGTCTAAGTGTCTTTCACCAACTAATGATTACTTAGGTTTGATTTACTCAATGTGCTTGATTCTATGGTTGGAAATTTATCCCGCTCATGTGACACAGAGATCCAACGGTCTCTATTCAGCTAGTCGATTTATATTAGGTCAGATAAGAATGTCCTTATACATAATCATTGATTCTGCATTCGCCGTCCTTTGAGCTCTCCTTCCTACCTATTTAGTTCATCCTTGCGATTCTTCTTTGCACTTTGGTAGTCTAGAAGTGTACTTCATAGCCGGAGAATTTTCTTCTACTCTTTGGTATAGATCCACTACATTAAGCTTTACTAATGCATCCTTGGATTGATTAAGGACCTATGAGATTTCAACCGACCATCTATTAGGGCTTTCGAATGGTAACGATTGGCCAGACCATTCTTCTTTAGGTTTTGTGACCTTCTGAAGTCATATGTTGAGTGGGTTGTATTTCCCTATCCTAGTTTTTTTTATCGAAGTATCGCAATATTTTCATATCCTATTATCGCAGCTTGACACCAATTCCTTCCGCATCTTAACTGGGGTAGAAATCCTCTTCCGTTTGTATCGTATTATGTTTTCCCCTCGCATCTTCTATTTCTTCTTTTACCCAAAGAAGATGGAAGATGAGTCTTTTTCTTTTCATCCCAAGCTGAGATTAAGCATGATTAAGGAGTTTCCCTCTTCACACAAGGAGTGAAAATCCCAATTTTTCGTTGTCTAATCCTCGAGTCTCATATCTTAGATGACTCGGTGGCAAAGAGAATTGCCCCCAACTCCCGCTTTGAAGGAGTATCACTTGGAGCAAGGTTATTTCAGTGCATCCAGAAGCTATTGAGCTTGCAATTTAGCAACAACGTCCTAACCGAGGAAGGAATAATGCATATGTTCAAGTTGAGCCCTGGACCAACTCCCCTGAATGCTTCATTTAATAAGAATTCTCATCATCATGAGTTTTGATATCTACATATTGTTTTTTGCAGCTGATATGATGATGAGGGCATCATTGAACAAGGTGATGAAGCTCACTGCAGCAGAGTTGGAGGCACGTAGGGCAACCATCGTTGATCTTACTAAGGCAACACACGAAGAAAGAGCACCTCCGACTCCAGCTATTGCTCCAACGGAGGTGATTCCTCAACTAGCAATGAGAGAACCATGCCCGACGAGGGAGTTGAGAAGGTCTCCAATTCATCAATCTAGTGCATCGAAACCAACTTCATCGACGGAGTCGGAAGCCCTCTTAGAATTGCAAGGAAGAGGTGTCGCTTATCTAGACCCTCGGCTGACCATTCGGGTTCGTCCGCTCCCACATGAGTCTTAGTCGGATCCCTAGATCCATTGATCCGCTTGCCGGTTCAACCATCAAGTGCGCTAGTCGGGTCGAAGAGCCGCTCAGTCATGGCTAATCTTCCCTTGGTGCACATCCCATTGTCTCCCAGGATCACAGCTCTTATGCCCCTGCAGAATCTGGAAAATCTCATATTAGGGCTAGTCCTTCACGCGCTCCCGTGGATCTAGGTTCTGTGGATCGTCGGGAGAATTTGTTGGGCTAAGAGGGCGTCCCAATCACCGTGGAGTTATCCTAAGAATCAGTTCAAGAAGAGCACAAATTGATCTCACCCTCTACGATCTAGCGACAATCGAATGAAGGAACGCTGAAGAAGCAGCCAAGGGCATGTATATCCGGGCTTTAGCAGAGGAACTTTTACTGAATGGGGTTAAGCATATGTCTCAGCTAATGATATTCGGCCAGTGATACTCCAAGATCTAGCAGGGCAAGCGAGAGCTACATACCCGCATAGCTGAACTAGAAACCCAGTTAGTTGCAGCCCCTTCTTAGGAAGTTTTGATCGTGACCAAGGAGGAGATGACCCTCACGCGGTCGAAGATCAACCGCCTGAAGCGACAACTGATCCTGCTTTTGATCAGGCAACGATCATTCAACTAAAAAGGGGAACAGTGGAGGCAACGACAAAAAGGATTAGGGTGGTGCACAGTGTGAGTCAGCTGCAGGTGGAGATAGACCAGTTAACAACTACTATTGTCACACATCAAACGAATTTAAAGGCCACCACAGCTAAGGCAACGGTCGTCCAGGTTGATTTGGAGGTTAACCGGAAGGAGCTTGGGCTCCTTAAAGTGGAACTAGGAGCAACTCGAGAGGAGGCCAAGTTGCCCAAGGCTATGACATAAGCCAACGATGCGAGTTGGAGGCTACTCTTATTGCAATCGAGGATGCTCGAGCTGAGGTGCAGGGATAGGAGGCCTCCATGGCGGAACTGCAAGCAACGCTTGGAGCTCAGAAGAACTAGATAAAGAGCAAGATATCCGAGCTTCACGAGTACAAAGCAGGAAAGGACAAGTGTTGGGCCACTAGTAGAAAGAATTCATATGATCTGAGGAGTTCTATGATATGGTTAGCAACCACCTCGTCCGAATGGTGCGACACAGGATCGATGAAATCCTTAAGTAGCTGCTACAGAACGAGATTCTTCCTACCAATTCTCCTCTTCCAGTCATTGACCTGCTAAAAATCAACGAGAGCATTCCCAATGAAGATGCAGCAGACTTTTATGACACTGTAATAGTCCCTTCTTTTTAACTTAATGAGATTTGGCTTGAGAAATTCATGCTTCTTCAATTTAACATCATAACGACTAGATTGATATAATATCTACTCAACTCTTTAGACGAAAGGGAAGGTGGTTGTTATAGATCGAAGGATCCCGCCCCCAACCTTGTCCGAGTCGAGGGAGTCTTGGCTGAAAATGAAAATATGATATGGTACTCGCTCAACTCTTACACGAAGGGGAGTCGGCTACCGCAGCTTAGAAGATCTCGACCTTGACTATGTCCTAGTCGGGGAGGTTGGACCTAAATAGGACAAGATGATACGGCACTCGCTCGAATCTTGTGCGAAGGGGAGTCCGCTATCGTAGCCTAAAAGATCTTGACCCCGACTATGTCTGAGTCGAGGGAGGTTGGCCATGAAATAGACAAGGCGATACGATACTCACTCGACCTTTGCGCAAAGGGGAGTCCACTACCGCATCCTGGAAGATCTCAACTCCGACTATATCCGAGTCGAGGGAGGTTAGACCTTGAAAAGGATAAGGCAATACGGTACTCGCTTGACCCATGTACAAAAGGGAGTCCACTACTGCAGCCTGGAAAATCTTGACATGACTATATTCGAGTCGAGAGAGGTTGGACCTTAAAAAGGACAAGACAATACGGTACTCGCTTAACGCTTGTGCGAAGAGGAGTCCACTACCATGGCTTGGAAGATCTCGACCCCAACTATGTCTAAGTTGGAGGAGGTTGGACTCTAAAAAGAATAAGGTGATACGATACTCACTTGACCCATGTGCGAAAGGAAGTCCGCTACCGCAGCCTAGAGGATCTTAACCATGACTATATCCAAGTCGAGGGTGGCTGGACCCTAAAAAAAGACAAGGTGATACAGTACTCGCTCGACCCTTATGTGGAGGGGAGCCCGCTATAGCAGCCAGGAAGATCTCGACTCCGACTATGTTCGAGTTGAGGGAGGTTGGACCTGGAGGGGAGCCCGCTATAGCAGCCTGGAAGATCTCGACTCCGACTATGTCCGAGTTGAGGGAGGTTGGGCCTAAAAAGGACAAGGCGATATGGTACTCAATCGAAAGGGAGTCCACCACCGCAACTTCGAAGATCTCGACCCCGACTATGTCCGAGTCGAAGAGAGTTTAGGCAGGACTTGAGTCTTTTCTTGATCTTCAGAAGCCCAGGGAATCTGGTAATAACCTTGATAAGTATTCAGCATGCATATGAGTTCACAACCGAAAGTAAAAACTACCAGTTGATCGATGCGAGGCAGAGGGTAGCAATCTTTTAGACAGATTTTATTGAGGTCATAAAAGTCGATACAAACTCTTCATTTGCCTCCTGGTTTAGACGCCAATACCATATTAGTGAGTCAAGTAGGGAATTGAACCTCCCATATATGCTTGACTTCCATTGACTTGTCGATCTCCGCCTGAATCACCTAGTCCTACTCTAGTGAGAACACTTCTTTTGTCGAACGGGCAGAACTTTTGACAGCATGTTTAGCTAGTAAACCATTACAGTTGGGAAATGCTTGTAACATCCTTCAGTGACTAGGAAAAGACATCATGATTGTGCGAGAGACATGCAATTAATTCTTGTTTGAGCACTGAAGGGAGATTGGTAGCTACTCAAGTGACCCGATCGGTCGGGATGAACTTGCATACTTTCATGATTCTCCTCCGGTCGGGATATCGACGCCTCTTGGACGGCTTAGGCAGCAGTATCTTCAGTTCGATGGGATATGCATGAGTCGGTCTAGATTAAACCTCTCTTACCCGGCTTCCTACTGGAATTTAATTTTCTGATGAAATGTGGAGACTACAGCTTGGAAGGTACTTAATGTCGACCTCCCTAATATAACATTGTAGGCTGAGACGATGTCTACGATAATAAAGGATGTTTGTGGAGTTCGCATTAGTGGCTTCTCCCTAAGGAAAGGGAGAGATTAATTTGGTCGATAGGTTATATTTCATGCCCGGTAAAACCATATAGGAGAGTATGTATAGGATGAAGTTTCTCCCCATCCAGCTGCATCTGATCAAAAGCTATTTGAAAATGATGTTGGCGGAACTACCAGAATCAATAAACAATCTTTACCCGATAATTGCTGATAAAAGCCTCGATTACTAAAGAATCATCATGAGGGGACCTCAATTCCTTTCAAATCTTTAGGTCTAAAATTTATAGAAGGATCTTTTCCTCTTTCCGACTGATGCTGACGATATAACTCTCTTGCCTTCTACCATGAGCCTTTCGGGCTCGAGTGGAGTCCCCATCTATGGGACCACCCAAGATCATGTTTGCAGCCCCCCAGCATCGATCTTGTTCCTGCTTGTGTTTGTTCCTTTCTCTTTTGCCTCTTGACAAGATTGGAGGAACCTCAAGGTTCCCTTGAGGGAGAATGAGTTCGTCGACTTGTGAATCGATCGATATCAGCATAATGATGGCGACGACGTTTGTAAGGTTTTTTGAGATTTTCTTTTACTTGGCCAACTTCGATTGGTGTTCCACTGATCAGCGACTCATTTCAATTCCCTCGCATATTGTTAGTAATCCCGAGTAGAGCGAATACTTGATTGATGGTAGGCACAATATTCAGTCACCCCGAGGGACGCTCGATCAGATTCGGGAGGAGTTGGGGCTAGTTTCACTGCCTGTACCATTTTTTCCCCTCTCAGATTCGTGAACTCCCTTATTTCGCAAGGGTGGAGGAGAGGCTCTACGATCTCGATGAGTGGGGACGGAAGCTAGAGTCAGAGCTTCTTTTCTCTTTGTGGACTGGGCTTCCTCGACTTGAATATACTTAAGTGTCCGGACTTGTAATCCTTCGAAGTTGATTGGGAGCTTTTTCCAAAAACCTGAAAAAAAAAACACTATCGATTAAGCCTTATGAGAAAGGACTTGTACCTCTAGGGTAATTAGGGGAGCATCCATGGCCACCCGATTAAACCGTTATAAATATTCTTTCAGGGTTCTTTGAGTTTTTGTCTGAGAGCGAACAAATCATGCGGCATTTTATTTATATCTTTAAGTAGTTGTGAAGTGTTGCATAAAGACAGCTTTAAACTCCTCAAAGTTTGAATAAAAGAGATTGGGAGTCAACTAAACTATCTCTGCGCCAAGTTTGAGAATGTGGTTAAGAAAACTCGACACTTAACGTCATCTGTATACTGATATAACAAAGAAGTATTTTTAAATTTGATGATATGACAACACCTGAAAGTGCCTTAGCAGTTCATCTTGGAGGTTGCCCCTCGAGAATGGAAGGCCTCGAGGGGCTCTAGTTCTACTAAATTCAGGGATTTTTTCCTTTGGAGGATCCCAATGAGGGGTTTCACCAAAAGATTCTACATAAAGGTCTCTCGCAACAGACTTACCTATCAGTATGGGAGAAGTAGTCTGCGACATTTAGGGGTGTCACAAATGAACCCGCCCCGAGTCGATCCAAAAAAATTAGGTTCGAGTTGATAATTTTTGGGTTCGGGTTGGGTTTGGGTTGGAGGGATTTTGGGTTGAAAATTTTCAGGTTCGGGTTGACACAATTTGACCTAAATTTAGGGTTTAATCATTTAGTGGGGTTTTTTAGAATAAATCAAATTTTATTTTAAAAATTAAGATGATTTTATCTATAGTGATAATGATGAAATATTGAAATAAAAGTGAAGAATTATAGGGAAAATAGCAAAAAAAAAAAAAGTTATTTTGAATTGGGTTTTTGGGTTATTCGGGTTAGGTACAGGTTTGTCGGGTTGGTTTTGTTCGGATTCGAGTTTAAGGGTTTCGGGTTGGGACTTAAAAAAATTGTTTCCCCAACCCAACCCAAACTCGACTGACCCACTCGAATTGACACCGCTAATCGACTGAGACGGTGACCCGATTAAGGGATTGATCATCGGTGGAGAATACGAGGATAACTCCTTTAATACCGCATGTACCATCGCCACTACAAATTTTTCAAAATCGTCTGTTACCATAACAATGATGTTAGGTCTTTTGAAATCATCTATCTTAATGTCCTGATTCAAGTTTTTAACTCAGTGTTTCCATAGACATCTTGTCCATGAACGTCAACGAGTGAATTACCGGTGAGTTGGCTTTGATGTCAACTTGATCATCAATCGCTAAATGACAACGAGCATGGTAATGTGATTCTACAAGCTTGAACGAAGGTAGACAATAGCAAGAGGGTTAGAATGACAGCTAGGGGTTCTTCGGTGTAACCACTATGGCGCTCAAGTTAGAGAACAAAGAAGAAAAGCAATATTAGGGTTTAGATGTATATCTGCGTATATAACTTGGACACCGAAAGGGGCTTCCTTTTATAGCGAGACGACGGACTTTTTCCTTATGTTATGATCTTTATGTTATCATTATTTAATTCCTCAAATAATGTCTTTTTCCTGAAATAATATGATATTTGCACAATAATTATCATTTCCTAAAATAATCCAAGATTTGCACGATAGTTATCTTTTTCATGAAATATTCTGAGATTTCATGCAAGTATTAAGTAGACAAGTGCCTAAAAAGATGGAGTGTTGAGGAGTCGAGGGTGCCTAAGAAATTGAGGTGCCAAGGAGTCAAGGGCACCCAAGAAGTCATGGTGCCAAGTAGTTAGGGGAGCCCGAGAAGTTGGGGTGCCAAGGAGTCGGGCCGCCAAGGAGTCGGGGCACTTGAGAAGTAGGGGTGCCAAGGAGTCGAGGGCGCCCAAGAAGGTAGGGTGCCATGGAAACCAAGGTCGACTCATTTTTCCCTTTACGTTAACCACCATCTCAGTAGGATCACCAACCTCCCTTATCCACTTGACTTCCTCTAATTACCCTCCAGATCAAACACCATATATACCTTTACTATACTATCCTCTTCTATTACATGTCAACTTTTCAGAAATTCAAATCTTCTAGTCAATCAATGAGTTTCAGTTAAAACTATTGATGGACCTAGAAAACTCCGATTGGACTCATTCTAACTCCTGTGGATTTCTACAATGCCCTAGAATCCAATATGCGCTTCTTTACTATTTTAAAAGATCAACACCACAAGGTATTGATGGTGCTAGTGTTTAAGTCATGGTGCTGGTTTTTTAAAAACTAGCATCATAACGGTGTTAGTGTGTTGAGCTGTGGTGTTGCTTTTTAAAAATGCTGTTTTAAAAAACAACACTACTATTTTAAAAATGAGCACCACAACAGTGTTGGTGTTTAAAAATCATTATAAAAGAATTAAAAAATGGAAAAGATGAAAGAAAAGAGAAGAAAAATGTTTACATGCAAGAGAAGAGAGGAAAGACATTAAATGTAAAGGAGCGAGAAAAGAAAAAATAAGAAAGAGATAGAGGAAAGAGAAAGCTCCTGGTGGAAGCGGTAAAATAGATATTAGGTGTGTCTTTTGAGAATTTGGCAACTTTAGGTGTGCCCTTTAGGAAATTGCTGAAGTTTAAAACATGTTATCCTTTCTTAACTTTTTCTATCTCTACAACAACAACCACCAAATTTTTATCCTACTAAATGAAGTCAATTATATGGATCTTCCTACACTATTAAGTTTGATTCCCTAAAATATCATCATCTACATTTAAATAAATTTTATCTTATTTTATCGTTATTAACCAATTTTTTTTTTATTGTTGTCCTTCTCAATTAATGTGTATTTTTGTTATAATTTTACATCATGTAATTAGGGTATTTATTAGTCATTGAAGTACATATTCAAATTATATTCATATCATCTTAGATGCATCTCTTGGAGTTTTTCCAACCGATGCAATCCTGACTTACTCTCTATCATTTTCATTTTGTATGATATGCATCTTCATATGTTCGCACATTTACCTTAACATCATCATTTTTATAACTCTCATCTTATACTCGTGTACTCATTTCATAGTTTAATCTTCAATTCCATATAATATAAATTTTTCATAGTTCAACCTTCAATTCCATATAACATAAACTTTTCCTATCTATAATCGCTCAAAACTAGATTATCCACTCTGCCACAAAATTTGTTCTCTATATTTTCTTGAGAATGTCAGAACGCATTAAAGAATCATGATCACCCAATTTTATAAAGATAAAAAGGGAAATACCCTTACAACATAAGAATCTAACTTTGAGATGGTTCCTGAGAGAAAGTAAAAAAAAAGTTTACCCACAAACTGGCAGAAAAGGATTTGTTCTCTTTCCAGAAATAGGAATAAACAAGAGAAATAGACGAGGGAGAAAAAAAAAGGTACCGTGTGGCGAATCCGGAGTAGTTTCTCGGATGACTCATTAGTTGGAAGGACGATCCTTTGTTCCACTAAATCTTCCTCTTTTTTGTCATCGGAGCTCCCATCGCTCACCTCTACTGCCGGACCGACTGCCAGACGAGGATCCGATTCCACTGCGGAGGAGGTAAAAGAGGATGCAACGGCGAGTCTGCGGCAACTACCGGTCGGCAAAGATTTGAAGTGGTGAGGAGGCCTCCGTAGTAGAGTCGAGGGAAGGAACAAACTGGCGAGACGAGGAGAATGAGGTCGGAGGCAAGAGTGGATGAGAGGCGAGGAGACTGCCGCCATGGCGCGGTCGGGGCTTACGGTAAGCCGCTTACCCCTTCATTCACTGTCCTTGCTTCGCTTCGAGCCTCTCTTTATCTCTTAATCCATTGCACTCGTGGCGTCAAATTTCCACACTTTTCCTAAAATATTTTGATATTTTCATCATTTTATTTATTTATAAATATATTTAAAAAAATGGAAACTTTTATTGCTGCACTTTTAACTTTCGTAGCTTTTTCAACGTGCCCCTAAACTTGTTTTATCAACACGCCCCTAAAATTTTGAAGTAAAATAGAAACTTAAAAAGTCTTTAAACATTGTGAAAAACTAATGAAAATTGCGATAAAATAAAAGTTTCCTTAACAAATATTAAATTAAAGGCTAAATATTTTGTTTAATTCTCAATAATTTTAACAAATATTTAATTCATTTCTCAACTTTATTAATTGCACCCAAAACGTGTTAGAAACTTTTATTTGTCATACCATACTATCTGTTTTTTTATATATAAATCATATAATGACAATTAATTTACTTCATATAATAAAATAATTATTGACAAAATCTCAAAGACTCATAAAAATATATTAGATATACTTAATTGTTATAGCGAAAAAAAAACTGGCTAAAGCTAAAGCTTATTACTCTATGATGTACATGAGCTCTCATATGGAGTTTAATAGAATTAAGAATAAGTTGGAATAATATCAGTTTTCTTATTTAAAATACATAATTTAGATTTTAAAAATTATTTTATTAAATTTAGATATTATTTTTTATGCTTCGCTATTTTTCTCTCTTTTTATAATATTTAAAGAATAGAATTCATTCACTAAATTTAAAGAAATACTATTCATAGATACTAAATTTAAAGAATGGATAAGATAGCTGATATAAAAGTTTATTAACTACCCTATCTAAATTTTGGGATAAAATTTTTAAATAGGGTAACTGATGTGGATGCTCTAATATTAGAAATAATTTTTTATTTCGTATTAAATAATTTATATAATTTTATTAAATGACCTACATTGTTATGATTTATATTTTTAATAAACAATTCACATTTCTCAACTTTATTATGATTAACTAACCATAATTATAATTAATTAACTCATTTATATTGATAAATCAATAGATAATTCTCTTATTCATATAATATGAGAATGAACGGATTGAATTATGAGACAATTGAATATACACTTTATTGGAATAGGTATATAAAAGGATATACAATGATCCTTCCTCTATCCATTAAATAGGCATTTTCTCCATCAAAAGAGGCTAAACAATGATGGCAAAAGGCGACTACATTTACCCTCAGTACCCCCACCAACCCATCCAAGGGTCAACACGGATGAGATAAATCACGGGTGACTACTAGCCTTTAGAATAGTGACTGGCATATGAGGAAGGTATTTACCTCGGCTATGCCTAGATTCGAATCTCATACCTCATGGTGGCAACATTTTATACGCTAGCCACTGACCGTCCCGAGAGGACTCAAAGAGGCTAAACAAGAAAAGAGGTCAAGAGGAGGGGGGCATAATTGTCTTAATAGTCTTTATTTTCTACTTGAAAGCCTATTTTCTTCATATTTGAAAGTTTATTTTCTTCATATTTGGAAATCCACTATTTACGCTACTTTTGGTCATCGGAAGTTTTGATCACTCAAACTTCCCCCTTCGCCAACAATCACATTCATGTTCCTACCACATTTTTTGCTGACTAGATATTGATTTGGCACTCTAATCGCCCAGACCCCTTTCAGTCACTTGGAGACGACACTCATCTGGCCAAGTCAATGCTTATCCTGACTGATGATTGTTCGAAGGCTTCGGATTACCCTTACCAACTTTTGGTCACCTGAACTGTCAGGTTGATTTGAACTATTCTGGTCATCTGGATGCTTTGAGTGTGATTTGCTAGCTCTAGCTTCCTGCAATATACAGTTAACAACATGAAACTTACAAATCATGCATAGTACCTAGTCTACTTAATCTACTGGGTTTGTTTGGTACTTTGTCTACATGACTTATTCAGATTTCTCACTTGCTTGGAGTTCGCTCCTTTAAGACTTTCTCTTTTTCTAGAGTTTACTCCCCTAGGATTTTTGACTTACTTAGAATTCACTCGTCCAAGACTTTTCCTCTATCTAAAGTTTACTTCTCTAACATTTTTCCCTTTGCCAAGCACCTGATCCCTTGACCTTCTTAGACTTTTCTTTTAGCATCCAGTCATCTTTAACCTACCTAGACTTTCCCTTGCCTAACATGTGATTCTCTCAATCTGCACTTCCCAATTGCCACACATCCAATAACCCTTAACTATCAAAACCTCAACTTGTCTGTCAACCATCTAAATTTGCTTTGACTTTTACTAACTTTCTCACTCTTATTGAACCTTGACGTACCATGCTTATAACTAAATATATGGATCAATATGTTTAATTATCTGTGTGACACAGACACAGATAACTAAACACAGTCATCAAAGATCAAAACTTTAGAGGTTGATTGCACTAACATCATTTAAAAAGATGGTGTTGACTATAAAGAGACTTTTCTCCTATCACAAATAATGACTCACTAAGAATTATTATGGCAATGGTGGCTTATTATAATTTAGAGTTACATTAAATAGATATGAAGACCATCTTTCTAAATGGAGATTTAGATGAAATAGTTTATATGGATCAACCTGAGGGTTTTTCAATTAAGGACACATGATGCTTGTGTAAGCTTAAGAAGTCAATATATATGAACTTAAACAAGCTACCCAAAAATGGTATCTTAAATTAAGTGATGTTATAATTTTCCTTTGTATGTAAGGAAAACACCATAGATCGATGTATATATCTAAAGTCAATAGGAGTAAGTTTATTTTTTTGATTTTGTATGTTGAGGATATTTTGCTTGTTGCTAATGATCTTGGTTTATTACATGAGACCAAGAAATTTCTTTCAAAGAACTTTGAAATGAAATATATGGATGAAGTATCCTATGTGATAGGAATTTAAATATTCCATTATAATCACAAGGAATGTTGGAGTTGTCTCAAAAATCATATATTACTAATGTTTTAATGAGATTTAGGATAAAAAAATATTCTATAAGTATTGTACCAATTCAAAAAGGAGATAAATTAAGCCTTATGCATTACCTAAAGATTGAATTGGAACACAAACAAATGGAACAAATTCCTAATGTATCTATCATTCATAGCTTAATGTATGCTCGGACGTATACCATACATCATTTTTACTATTGGAATGTTGGGTAGGTATCAATGTAATCCAGGATTGGATCACTAAAAGGTTGTAAAGAAAGTTTTGCAATTTTTGTAAGGAACAAAAGATCACATGCTCACTTATAGGAGATATGATCATCTTGAGGTGATAGAATACTCAGATTCAAATTTTATTGGATGTTTAGATTCTAGAAAATTTACATTTGGCTATTGGTTCCTCTTAGGTAGAGGATCAATTTCATGGGAAATTGTGATGTAGTCAATCATTGCTACTTCAACTATAAAAGCTAAGTTTATGGTATCTTTAACCTCACCATTCATGGATTATGTTTGTGGAACGTTATTTTAGGATTTGGAGTAGTTGACAGTATTGTTAAGCTGTAAAAAATTTAATGTGATAATGTTGTAGGAGTCTTCTGTTCTAAGAATGATAAATATTCAAAAGATGTTAAACACATGGTATTGAATACTTTATCATTAAAGAAATTCAAAAATAAAGAGTGTTAATTGAGCACATTAGCACCAATCTTATCATTGTGGATCCATTAATTAAAGGATTGTCACCAAAAATATTTAATAGACATGTCAAAAGAATAAGCATTATGGAAAATAGTAAATGACTCCATAATTAAGTTTCATGCTCTTTATGTATTTGGCTATTTGAGCTCTTTTAATGTTGTTTCCAACCTAATGATGTACACTGTCATAATCCTTATTATATTTTTTTAATGATAATTTAATTATATTTGGCAAATTTAAGAAAGAATTTTGTTTATATTTTTGATATGCATAGGTTATATATGTTTTTTGACATTCTTTGATGCACATCTACTTATATTATATGAATATAATTTATATTTGTTGCACCCTATTTCATTATTATAGCATACTTCCATTCTATTTTGTTTGGAGATCTGCTCTTTATATATTTTTATTGATATGATGTAAATTGGAGCGAAAATGGAGTGGAAAGACACATTGAAGCAATTTGTGATAAATCATCAACCTGGTCGTGCCCCCTGGCACAATTGTGTGCCCTCTCCCAAAGTGAAGCCAGGGCAGGTCGTGGCTTAAGGTACAGTCATGCCTTACAACAACAGCCATATGAGGGGTGACCATGTAAAATCACACAGTCATGCTCCTCTTCTAGAACTGAATCAGGGTCAGGTTGTGCCAAATGTCACGATCGTGCCCTTCTTCCAGAGACGAATTGGAGGTTGCTTGTGCCAATTGGCATGGACATGCCTCTTCGACCAAGGTTATTCACACCCAGGTTGTGCCAAAAGGTATAGCCGTGGCGGAGAAAACAAGGGGTCGTTCCCCTTGCCTATAAAAGGGGATTCTTTTTCTCTCCTGTTGACCAATATTTGGATTGGAATTGCTTCCCCTTTCCTTAGGGAAGGATTCTCCCCCTTAGGAGAACCCTAAAACTTCTATCTTCGTCATTCCACACGATCTATCCACTTCTGGAGCAAGGATTGCAAGTAAGAAGATTGGTGACATATAAATAAGCATTCCTGTAACACCCCACCCTCCTCACTACTGGTCTGTGAGGGTGGAGCGCTACTGGACTACTAACTTTACTTAACTAATTCTACTCACATATAAATATCAATACATGAAAGTAACAAAGCATGCAATTAGTGACAGCGGAAACATGAATAACTTATCTCTACATTCTACTCCAGCATATATATACAAAACTAAAACATATCAATCTGTATATACATGCCAAAACTATATATATTAATCAAAACATGCATGCAATAATACTACAACTCAAACCATGGAACTAATGTACATAGCAATTAAAAGGAAGAGTTCTAAAACATAAAATATTCACTACAGAATCTTAATAAATTTTTAAGCTAATTCCCAAGGCTTCCATAGTCCAAACATCACACATCCACCCACAAGAAAAGCATACCTCCCGCAAGCATAATATATAACATAGAACTAGAACAATATGAAATTTGACGAAGCATATATCAAAAATTGAATCACATTTAACAAAAATCATTATAGGCACCTCTATGAAATTTTCTAAAAGATCACAAGAAATACTAACCTTCCATTTCTAAAAGGTACCTAAAAGTTCTAAATAAGTGGATGTGACTTCTTCAAGAGAAACTGATGGTTTTAACTCTAGCTCAGGTGATAGTGCAACTAAAGGTGGTTATTCTTGGGTCTCTGCCATCTCTGCACAAGTCCCTGCACATTGATCCATAACATATTCAATTCTGCAACTCGCATAATATCAATGGGTTGTGTGAACAAAGGAAGTGATGCTTAAGATACTGCTTCCATGACATAGTTCCCTATACTTCCTTCCATAACATTAACATCATCACATACAGTGAAAAATATACTAACATCAACATTGTCAACAGGAGAATCAACTATATGAGAATCCATAACTTCACTTGCACTCTTAAATTAATCAGCCTCAATACATTCATCATTTAAAAATTCTATTTCACTATAATACCCTGTAACCCCAGTAGGTAGATCTAAAAATTTACAATCCACTGCATGATCATTACACTTAATATCTGAAGAGTCGTCCTCTTTATATACAACAAGAAATCTGAACTCAACCATATTAGCATCATTGAATTTGCCAAAGTCTTTATCATTATTGGCTCCCACTAGCCTTTATGGAAAAGAAATTCTTAGTGGAGGTCTTGGGAAGAATTGGACTTTCTTTTCCCCAAATTCTCTTTGATCTTGGTGTTATCAACTGCTGAGGAAAAGGTATCCTTGGCCTATGGACAATTTCTAGAGTGTTGAAACTGAGTTTTTGTGGTTATCTTTTGTTCTTCTCCTCATTTCTACATAGATATTTCTCTAGAAGTTCTTCAAGATTCTTGCCACTTCTCAACTTAATAATATTACATTCTCCACTAAACTTCTTTGTTCTTTTCGATCCCTCATTCTATGATTTGATGAACTTTCTGTGATTTAATGAAGTTTCCTCTCTGTTTATGGGCAGTTGTAGCAACTCTTGTGTGATAGTTGCCATTGCATTCTTGGCTTGCACTTCAGGAATCATCAGGGGAGATTCTATCCAATTTTTGTTTAAACATTCTTGGAGGTTCAATATTACTTGCCCAATTAATGTATACACTTTGTCCAAACTTTTGTTCATCAAAGAACCTCCAATAAATGAATCCAATGATAGCTTATCTGAGAAAGAAATCCCCATGTAGAATATGTGCACTGTTAGTCATCTTTCCAAACCATGATGAGGGACACTATCTTAACAAACCTTTGAATCTATCCCATGCTTTAAATAGAGAGCGCACGCAAGAGAAAGAAGAGTTGGTTGAGGGAATGATTCTAAGGTTCTGGTTTCACTATGATGCCAGTTAATGTCCTTATGCATTGTTCATCTTCTTATCTTCATGCTTACACTCTTGTATGACTTCTAACTAAAATTTAGCACAACCCCACGAAGATCACACTAGAGAGTTTTCTCAAGTTCTATCGTCATTAAGTAAAAAAGTAAATCTAGAAAGTTCGATTAAAGGGATACCCTATGCCCCCCCGGGCGCGCATATAATCTCTAGAGTTATTCAATTTATTTCCTAATGTTAGATTAATTCTATCAAGTAAAGAGATA
>JBBMJZ010000002.1:10115750-10135479 GCA_037833815.1 Zingiber zerumbet
AGAAAAGAAGAGTTTTAAAAAGCGCGCGATATTCACCCCCCCCCCCCCCCCTCTATCGCTCTCTAACGATCTATCACACAGGAACTGAAATGGGTGCAATCGGAGTTCTCTAGGTCGATCAGTGGATTTTGACCGAAATTCACTTATAGACCTAGAGAGCTCCGATTGCACCCATTTCAGTTTTTGTGAATTTCTAAAATTGCAAGGAGCCCAAATATGCTCTCAATTGTTATTTTCGGTATTCCTAGTGGTGGACCAGAAGTTTTGAAAAACCCAAATATCTCTTTCTTTCTTTTTTTATTTTTTTTTTTTTTTCTTTTTAGTTATTAGGTCTGATATCTCTTCATATCAGGCCTAATAACAAAAAAAAAAGAAAAGAAAAGAAAGAGAGATTTAGGTTGTTTAAAATCTCTGGTCTACCACTAGAAATGTCAAAAATAACAATTGAAAGCATATTTGAGCTCCTTGCAATTTTAGAAATTCACAGGAACTGAAATGAGTGCAATCGGAGCTCTCTAGGTTTATTAGTGGGTTTCGGTCAAAACCCACTAATCAACCTAGAGATCTCATATTGTAATCATTTCAGGTTCTGTAGATTTTTAAAATTGGAAAGAGTCTAAATATGCTCTCCATTGTTATTTTCGACATTCCTAGTGGTGGACCAGAGGTTTTGAAAAACCTAAATCTCTCTCTCTTTTTTTTCCCATATTGTTAGGCCTGATATCTTCCCATATTAGACCCAATGTAGGTCTGATATGAAGAGATATCATGCCCAACGTGAGTCTGATCTCTTATAAGATGTTTGAGAAAAAAAATTGAAAAAAAAAACAAAGAGAAGATAAAAAAAAGAACCGGAAAGAGAAGATATGTTGCATGCATAGTATGAGAGAGAAGAGAGAGAAATAACTAACAAAAGAAAAAAAATCAGTTAAATTTGTCAGGAGGGTAGAATAGGAAGACCACTGTAAAAAGGTGCGTCATTTGGTAAATGTTAAAGTAGTATCTATCTTTTGGTAAATTCAAAAATTTAAGTACGCCTTTTGATAAATTACCGTTAAAGTTACGGTACGTGATTTGAAAAGTCCTTTGGCATTTTGTTTTGCTAGATATCAAAAGAGACAAAACTTCTTTCATAATCAGGTAGACCTTTCTCTTGCCGTGATTTAATAGGTACGGAGTTCTAACTAGAGGATAAGGGAAGGATTACGATATTATCTTTGTCAAGGATCATCAAGTAGAAGTTTGAATGAGGGAAAATGATTATAAAATTGCTCCATTAACCTATATGACTCTCATATATCACTCAATACACATGCTGATAGATTCAATAGTAAAAAAAATATAAAAAAATAAACTTCAACATTAGTATCTTTCATTAGTTTGTTAACATTTATGAATAAATTTTTTAAGTAAAATTAAAATTTATAAATTTTATAATCTAAAATTATTTATGATATGCTAAAAATAAATAAAAAAAATATAAATTTCATAAATTAGATAATTTTTTTGCTAATTTATAAAGATAACAATGTTATTAGTGAGTTTTTGACAATAAATTTAAACAAACTCTAAGTAAATAAATAAATTTGAACACTGAGTAATTTTTTAGTCAAAAGAGATAATACCTCTTTCATAACTATTTTATCATTTCTTTTATTATGATTTTAAAAATACTCCATATGGGAAAGAATATATACATTGAGTTAAGCTACTCGTAAACTATTTAAATCTTAGTTTTTAAAAAAATTCGTTTGATTAAGTTAAAAAGTCAAGCTCGAGTTTAGAAATTACAAAGTGTGGGGTGTATTTTCTAAAATGGACAAATCTAAAAGTCTGTTTTGGGGAAGATTTGCCAATAATCTATGAAAGTCCACCCTCATTAATTCCGTCACGTGTCGAAGATGAAATTTTGATCAAGTCACTGCATGCCATTAATGATCAACCACACTGACTGAGACATTGGTCACTCAAGGGACTCCCCTCGATTGGTCACTCAGCCACTGGACTTCCTTCCATTGGTCAAACCTTGCCATGTCGTTGACCTTAATTTGCCTGGCCTTTGCTCCCGGATCGAAGTGAGAAACTTAGTTTATGCCCATGCAGGTTATTGGAGAGAGGGTGAGAGGAACAATCAAATCCTTTTGCCTCATTAATATATAATTAGTTTAATTTACTCCTAAAGATAAACATGCATTTATTAATGACATCACATCTTTAATGTATCAACTAGATATGTCAATGTCCATCAATTATTAGGTTTAGTTGTGAGTTGTTAATTATGAAGTAATTATATGTGTAAAGTCAAACAACTTGATCTGAATGATGACAACTCGACTTGACTCTAACATACCACAACTTGCACCGTTTACTTTCCTTCCTACAATAATGTTTGGTCATAGTTATAGGACCCTTCGGTATCAGTACTAGTTCGAATCCATAAACGATAACCACGAAATACTAATCTTTTAGTTTCTCTTTAATGTTTCTAGAGATTCCTCATATTCTAGCGACTTAAGTCGATCATAACTCGAGCATAAAGATATAATTATGGAATAGAACATTATTGCCTATTTGCATACTACTTGCTACGTATATAGGAGAAGGCTAGGGGTACATCGGGGAAACATCATAGCCATCGCCAATTGAGAGATTACATGCGTTAAGATCTGAGTATGTTGTTGTTGTTGTTGTTGTCTTTCGAAAGAGTGTATGCATGTCTAGTACATGCGAAAGGTGGCCAATTCCATATTCGACCATGAATTCGAAAGGAAGGTGCTATCTAAATGCTTGGAGGATCTTTGATGCGATCGAGGGCAATTCCTAGGACGTTAGAACAAATTCTATAGAGCCTATTTCCATTACGTAACGTAACATTACGTACGATAGAGAAGCTTCATCACATAAAGGTTACTCTTAGAGCTTTGTCAGTAAACATCTCAATTGTCTCACTATATTGAGTTTGAAAGCTTTAGTGTATCGATTTGCATGATATACTATTAATTTTAATTATTAAAAACTATGCACAAGACTATTATAGTAAAAAGGTAATTATATTCATCCCATATGCTCCTCACAATCTGCCCCCGCTAAATTGACTAGAAAGTGGGAGAAATTTTTTTTTTTCTAAGGACATGCGTTATTGTAATAAGTCTGGCATTCTATGGTAACAATGTATAGAACTATAGCTAGTATTATAGTACATGATTATTTAAAACTGTAATACATGATTATTAAAAAATTTAGAATAATATATTAGTATATAAAATTATACATTAAAATTGTATGACTGACTAAAACTATAGTATATCACCTACTATGGTTTAGTATATTTATATATTATATATGATTTGTATGTTTATATGCTAAAACTATAGTATATCTCCTACTATGGTTTAATATATTGAAAATTTAGGATTTATTGAATGACACTTGAAGATTAACTTTTCTATGATATGATCACCCTTGAAATAGGGAGACTAAATAGAATTTGTATTAGGAGTTAAGGTTAGATTGTGAGTTCTTGGGCTATCCTCATAGAATGGGGAAATGAGATAGAAAGGTCTTCTTTCTATGCTCCATAGGTTATTGTTTAATGTGATACTAAGCTTTATGTTCCTTGTTCTTCTGAATTGCTTAGTGTGAGTTCTAATGTCGCAACAAGGCAAAGAAAATAAAAATGAAGATGTTAGAAGAAAGAAAAACAATCGTCAACCAAGATGGGCTACATAAATTATTGACTAAGATGGTTAGATATTATTTAAATATATAACACGAAAAACATGAATATTGATAAATAGTTGGAACCTAAGGATATGCTTTTAAAACTTAAGTGTTGACAAAAACTTAATTTGATCATTTGACCGCACTTAGAATTAATTTTTGATTTTAGGGTGTTCTTCATAATTGGGCAGGACCAGGGAGGCCGGGGTGGGATGCGGTCAATATTGGTATTGCTTTTTCTTCGTTCTTTCTATCAGATTGTTAGTAGCAGTGAAATATAAAGAAACTAAAAGAAAAATATAAGAATAAGAGAATTTACTTAGTTCACAATCCTTAGGATTGCTACATCCAAAGCTATGTCTCGAGCGCAAGTACTATTGTTTCCTTCTTTTTAGATATATCTTCTAGAGGTGGAGAAATCTCTAATTGAATTATAAAGGCAATCACAAGTAGAAAAAAATATTCCCATAAATAAATAATACAAACAATGTTTGTCAATCCAGCCTGAAAGTCCTAATGTTGGTGCAATCAACCTCAAGTTAAGGTTGATTAAGTTGACCAAGCTTAGGCTGACTTGAGTTTGAGTTTCGATGTTTAATCAATATGTTAGTAAGATGCCAAGTAGGTTAAGGTTGACTGAAACTTGATGATGTTGGTGGTGTTCCTAATAGCATGGAACAAACAGGAAATGAAACATGTAACATTTCACAGTGATCTCTCAAGAAGAAATCGAAGAAGCCGCTGGATGTCGTTGCTGTCGGAAGTACGATCACAGATGAATCGGAAAGCTCTTCGAATTTCATGAGCCAAATTCTTTTCCTCTCAAATGTTCTTCTTTGCCCACCGTCGCTTCCGCTACGTGCACTCTGATCACCGTGATTTTCTTCTACCTTCTATTATTCTTAGACGCCAGTATAAATAGGAAGCAAACATCGGTTACAAACTGATGCTTTGATGACATTCAATGGAGGAAGATTAAGGTGAATGGGCACCCCTTCATCTTCCTAACGTTGCAACTGATGCAACGTCCAACATCTCTCACTTGTCCAAGTCAATCCAAAAAAAAGTTATTTGGTCACATAGACCATGTCAGTCATAGAGACTACAAGATGATTATGTCACAATGCCAAAGCCAAACATTAATTGGTTACAAAGACCGATTAAGTCACATAGACTATTTGACGATCAAGTCATGAAGACCAGAGCAAAATTAATTAGTCACAAAGAACAAATAAGTCACATAGATTTTATGATGATCAAGTCAAGAAGACCAGAGCATAAATTAATTAGTCACAAAGACCATATAAGAACATTCATTCTATACATTAGGAAAAATGGTTCGTGCGATAACAAGCACACTGAGCATTCAATTGCTAAGAAGATTGTCACATCTTACTTAGCTACTCTATAGAACGAATTAGAAATATCAAAACTTACCTTTACCCTAGATTAAATTATTTACATCAATATGAACATCTCTAATCCCTCATATTGACTATTATGTCAAGAATATGTTCACCATCTCCAATCAAATATAATATTCACAATTACATTTTATGTACTGAACTAAAAATATAATTGATACCGGTGAATAAATGCCACAAATGTAAATCAATCTTAATCTTCCATTTTAGCTAGAATCTTTTCATTCTAATCAGTCGCTTTCCTAGTTATGCTCCATAGACTGAACCATCCATAGTCAATGGGAAACACGTTAAAGTAGTAGACACTCATCAGAACTTCAAGTAGACAGCTAAATAGTCACTTAGGGTAAGATCGATATTAACTTATAATCTCAAGGGTTTCACATAGTAGAGAAGCAGAGATCCATTCTCCTACTACCCTTCTTATAGCCATAACACATGTGGTATGAATCACATGCTACGATGTTATTGTCTTTACTGAAAAGAGTGCATGTTTTTCCTAAAATTTAACAACGTATAGATTTTGATGTAGACATACCTAATGTCTAATCCTGAATTCAACATATAAATTCCAATATGGCCTTAAGTAGATTAGTAAATGGTGGGTGCATTTACTCTGATCATTATACAACTGATCTTATCTTGACACAATTATCAAGGCAACCTTAACTTACGGGTATGTCTCTATTCACAGCTACATAAACTATCCCATAAGCAACAGTCTTATCTCTATTTATACTTAACAAATAGAGATGATTATCCATGTGAGTGGACCAATCTCAATCTGCCAACATGCTTATTGAGACTTTTATTCGAATGTAACAAAGACATATACACTGAATAAATCATGACCTTTTTCATTTATCAAAATGTCTTTACAATTAGTTACATTCTTCGAAGTCCCAAAGACTTCACATGCCCATGAAATGACTCTTTAGTCAATGGCTTAGTAAAAGGATCAGCAAGCATATTTTGTGTAGGGATGTACTCAAGAATCACCTTTTTCTTGTCAACAATATCCCTTACAAAATTATACTTAATTTCTATATACTTGCCTTTGCTATGATATTTGGGATCCTTGGAAAAAGCTATTGCAGCTTGACTATCACAGTATACTGTAACAGAACTCCCACTGTCCTCAGCAATCTTCAGATTATTCAGGAACCTTCTTAGCTAGACAACCTCTTACACAGCCGCTGCACAAGCCACATACTCAGCTTCCATTACCGACAAGGCTACACAAGCTTGCTTCTTGCTATTCCATGAGATGCCGTCATCATTCAGCAAGAAGATATAGCCAGATGTGGATTTTCTGTCATCAAGGTCCCCTGCCCAATCTGCATCTGTGTAGCCACTTAGGCTCATATCTAATCCTTAAAAATAGAAACAATAATCTGCTGTTCCTTTGAGATATCTAAATATCCTCTTCACCGCTTTCCAGTGTCTCGATTATGGGTTTGACTGGAAACGACTAACTAAGCCAATAACATATAGCTTATATCAGGATGAGTACACAACATAGTGTACATTAAACTACCAATAACGTTGGCATATGGTTTTTCTTCATTTCGGCTATTTCCTTAGGAGTCTTGGGATACATACTTTTGCTCAAAATAGTACCTCTCGCTATAGACATCTGTTCAATATTGCAATCTGACATATTGAAGTGTTGTAGCATCTTAGTGATATAAGCTTCTTGAGATAAACCTAAAAGCCTTTTTGATCAATCTCTAATGATCTTCACTCCTAAAATGTATTATGCTTCTCTCATATCTATTATGTTAAATTATGATGAAAGCCGGGATTTGACTTCTATCACACATTTTATGTCACTTCCAGCTATTAATATATTATCAACATATAATGATAAAATGATAAACTTTTCTTTTTCCTTTTTTAGGTAAACACAGTGATTCTCATTGATCATTTTGAAACCATAAGACAAAATAACTTCATTAAATCTTATATTTCATTGTCTTGATGCTTGCTTTAGCCCATATATTAACTTCTTAAGTCTATATACTCTTTTCTGATCTTCAGCAACGTAACCTTCTAGTTGTACCATATAGATTTCTTCGTTAAGATTACTATTAAGGAAAACTATTTTTACATCCATCTGATATAATTCCATATCAAATTGTGTCACTATAGCTAAAATAACACGTATTGATACAAACTTCATAACTGGAGAGAATGTTTCTTCAAAATCAATATCCTCCATTTGGGTATATCCTTTTGCAACTAATCGATCTTTGTATCGATTAATCGATCCATCTGCTTGCCTCTTTATTTTGAGAATCCACTTTTTCCCAATAGCCTAGAGGAAGATCAATTAAATCCCAAACTTTATTCTTTTTCATTGACTCCATCTCCTCATCCATTGCAATTTTCCATTTTACTGAGCTTCTCAAAGCTTCCTCAACTGTTTGAGGTTCCTCATCGTCAACTGGGAGAATCATCAATGCCTCATTCTCAATGTTAAACTTTCTTCGAGGAATAATCTGACGACTACTTCTTCGTAGGTTAGACTGTTGAGAAACTAACTCATTCAGTGACAAATTACTCCCACTAGGTTGACTAGACTCAGGCATCTCCTGATTTATTGATAAAGGAACATTATTCTCCTCCTCTATCTTATATAGAAGAATTATCTTATTAACTTCATCTCGTGTTGGGAACTCAGTTTTAATAAAAGTAGCATCTCTTGACTCTATTTTAGAGATGGTTCCATCTTGTCGCTCATCAATGAAAACATAACGCTTAGAAGTCTCAGAATGCTAAAGATACACTTCTTACCTCTAGGTCTTAATTTTCCATATTCATGAGTCTTATCATTGTTGGTGCAGTGGGGCCAGCAAGAGGGGGTGAATTGCCTGAAAAATAAAACAAAAAACCTTCCTCAAAACTTTCAACTCAAATAAATGCAACAATTAAATTAAAACAAAGTAACAAAAAAGAAAACGGGACTCAGCAAGTTGACTTGGTTACAACCAAGAAGGTTGTTAATCCAAGGAGGTTGAACAGGCGCACTAACAGAGTCTCCTTCTTTGAAGGCGGAGAAGCCTTTTACACTTTGAAAACTCTTACACGTTGCTAGAATTGAATTATAGAGTTGAATGTAATTGATGTCGAATAGCTGTTCGAGACCCCCTTTATATAGGGCTTCCAAGACTCATCTAGATCCCCTGATCTTCGGGATTAGGGTTTGACTCGAGAGGGATCGGTCGACCTATCCCCAGGTTCGATCGACCGAACCTGCTGAACTTGCCCAGCCTTCCATCCAGATGCAGCCTCTCTAGATCGAGCCTATGTTCGGTCGACCGATCCAATTGTTTGGTTGACCGATCGCCCAATGGTCTCTGCCTGATCTAGCCCGATCAACATGCTTGACTCGGTCTTTGATCTATCTTCGGTTCGGTCGATCGATCCAAGGTTTGGTCGACCGATCACTTTACCAGCAACTGGTTTCTGATGTTTCACCAATAGTTGGTTTTGAATGATAGGGGTTCGGTCGACCGATAAGGGCGTCCGGTCAACCGAACACTTTGACAAGTCAACTTCTTATTAACTTGCTCTAGTTCTGCTTGCTTGGGTGACCAAAATAGGGCTCACCCGAACCCATTTCCGGGCTTCTCCTCGAGCAGGCTTTTGTCCCGGTTTCTCGTCCCTCGAACGTCGCACACGTTCTTCTCGTCCACCAGAGTACTCTTCCGCAGCTCTTTCGTCCTTCAGACGCACCGAGCCCGTCGGCTCTCTTCCCGTGTCGTCCTTCTCGCTAGTTGCATCTTCCGCTTGACTTCCTGCGCTCCTAAGCTCCTGCACACTCAGACACATGGATCAAACACAAAGCAGGACCTAACCAACTTGGTTGATCACATCAAAACATCCACAGGGATCAACAATAAAGACAACAAATGTTCAGTTTCCTTCATTCCCGATGTTTCCAAAAGTGGGACGACCTACAAAAGGGTGCCAAGTAGTCACTTTGGATGTCAAAACTCTAAATCAAGCTCATAGATATGTCCTTTTTAACTGTACAATGTTGAACCCATATCTTGAGTAAGTATAATTTTCTAAAAAAATATTTTGTTTATTGTTTTTATCATCAATGAAAGTTTCTAACTTACGGTTCATGTTACCATTGAACAAAGAATTTAAGAATGAGCTGAAGAGAAGACATAGATATGGTCGTCATCCAACTAATTCTGAGTTGGATGATTTGGTATGAATGCAATTTGCGGACTGGTTTGCAAAAAGAGTAAGTAATTTATGATTATGTATTTGTACATTGTAGGTTCATCAATAAATAGATCAATTTTTTAACATTTATATCTGATAATTATTGAAATTTTTTGTATATTGTAGGTTGATCGGACAAATGAACAAATTGATGACTTAGATCTAAGAGCACTTTCATGCATTCCAAATTCCGTAGCATTTCATTATCATGGATTTAATATAAATGGTTTCGCATTTTGCACAGTGGAATATGAACAAAACAAAAAAATGCATAATAGCGTAGTCATGGTGCAATCTGCTCATGATAATGATGATCACAAGTCAAACTATTATGGTCGATTAGCTGATGTTATCTCACTTGATTATGGTGGTCATGGATGAATCATTCTTTTTTGATGTGATTGGGTTAATATTACTAATGGCGTGAAAATAGATCCTTTAGGATTTGAAATGGTGTACTTTTCACGCTTGATACATACAGGAGAACGTGAAGAACATGAACCTTTTATTTTGGCTTCACAAGCGCAAATGGTCTATTATGTAGTAATCCAAAAGATGAGGATTGGTATTGTGTCATTCATCACACACCTAGAGATATATACAATATAATATGGGAGATGAAGATGATTTTGATACAACGCATTTCATTCATAATAATTTTTATGGTACACATTCACTGTTAGGTGATGTAAATGGAGTAGATATTGAGTTAATAAGAATTTATGTAGAGGGATCAATAGTTGAGGGCATGCCAGTGCTGAACAATGAAACAGATGATGAGAATTCAAGTTGAATTTTGTTTTCTTCTTCTAAAGGTGTGTCTTCTTCTTCTTCTTGTGAGTTTTTTTTAAGATTGGTGGGTTATTAATTGTTTCTTCCTATTTTGGTCTGAATAAATATTCCTAATGAAAGTATATTTCTTGCATAATTTGGATTACTTGCGTTGTATGCTTAATTTAATTTCGTGTACTATAAGACTAAAGGAGTTCCTTAACCAATATTGGTTTGGCTATGTGTGCAGACATCTTTTTTATGTTTGCAGTTATATATCAAAATAAGTGAAATTAAGATAAGGCTACAGCTAGTTATGATGTTTGTATAAATCTTTGGGGTTCTGTTTTTTGTATTTTGGACACTAACTTTGATTTCACTGTTGAAATATGTGTTCATTGTGCGTATTCACTTTTATGCAGGCATGCCAATGTAAATCCATTGCCTAGCTTCTAGTCTCTGGATGAATACTTGTCCAGTTACAAGAAGCATATTTCATGCCCTGCAACTTCAACTTTTGGGGCAAGGCTTAAGAGAGTACAGAACGAAGAATTAAAGATTTCCAGGACTTAAGGGCCCAAGGCCTAAGCTTTGTTTTATAGTTTATATAGTATTGGGAAAGTGTATTTCTTGCATAATTTGAATTACTTGTTTTGTATTCTTAATTTAATTTCTATACTATATAATACCAAAGGATTTCCTTAACCAATATTGGTTTGGTGATGTGTGCAGACAACTTACATCTTGCTTATGCTTACAGTTGATTCGATCCCTTGCATGTATGTGCTTAAATTATTTATAAATTGTGTGTTCTCAATTTTATCAGTTCTCAGTTTCAATTATAAACTAGGCATCAAGACCATTTGTAGGAAAATGGTACATTCATCTCATTTTTTAGGATTATAAGCTAGTTCACGTTGATACTTATATATTTAAAAAACCATGTTTTGATTTCTGGTTTTTTATTTCTTTGCTATATATTTGTGATTGTGTACAATATTTTTGCTTGAATGGTTTTCTTGATTGAAAAGTATGACCTGTTTGCAGCTCTACTTGCAGGTTTTGCTTTACTGGAGAAGTGTTGGTTTCATTTATCCATAGCAAACGTTTTGGAGAGCATCCTCTTTAATCAAAGCTACTTTGTAAAAATGTTTGTTGAATCGTTAATTTTTTGTTCTTAAGCTCCTTGATGATCTATCATTATGTTTTTGACTACCTTTTGTTACCTTTTATCTGTTGTCGTCATTTTGCAGATAAAATTATCTGATCTTAGTTATCTGGCCTATTTTTTGGAATTGCCAAAATTTAAAGATATAAAATCTGGATAAGAGTTTGAATTTGCAACATAAATATGAGTATGTGATCATCTTTTGAAAAATGTCACACAGTTGTTGTCTATTTCTTGTAGGAATTGCTTCACTTTGAAAATGATGAACAAAAGAATTCAAAAGTTACTTCAAAATACTAGAGGACGATATAGAAGAGAAGAATCAAGTAATAGAGGATTAAATGGTGAAAATGAACCACAAGATGTAACACCGCCATACTCTCCATTTGAAACACAAAATGCTGAATTGGACTTACAACACAATGTTGAGCATAATGAGGAAGGTTGGAGGTTTTTTTATTTTTTTCGTATGAATAGCTAATTGAATTTACAATAATGAAGTAACGTCATATTTTTTTAATGAATTAATATTATGTTTTAAATACCTTTCTAGGTTCATCTCAAAAGAGCCAAAATACACGGGCCAAGACAGTGACGAGGGATGTTCATTCATTAGGTCCCAATGACTTACTAGTTGTAAGATTTAATAAAAGGGGCCAACCTTATGGAGAAATGCAACGCACACTTTCAAATTTTGTGGGAACGATTGCTCGGAATGGAAACTTATTGCACCTTAGTTTTCTAGACCGGAGGAAAATACCTTAAAATCGTTTGGATCTTGCATTGGGATCTGTAACTATAAGTTAAGAATCTTTTAGTTTCAAATTTGAATTTGAAATTAATATAATTTATTTAATATTTGTAGGAATATTTTTGTATCTCTACTCGCCACAGAAAAATTGTGATGTAAATGATGAGAATTGCATGGAGGTGATGGAGGACTGAAGTCAAGGCAACATCTTATGACTGAAATATTCCTTTAGATGAGCTCTTGCAAATTCATCCTGCCCCTCATAAGCTAACACTCGAGGTCTAGGAAACCTTATGTGACTATTGGAAGAAGAATGAGGTAGTAATACTAAACTTATTGTTTTGTATGTATAGACGCATGTATATGATGCATTTTTGTTAACCTATTGCAGAGAACGTCAAAAATTAATAGAATGAACGTGCATCAAATTAAACTTAGAAAGTTTTTACAAGGAGTACTTAGTTGGGGCAAGAAGTTGTTGACAAACTTTTAAAAAAAAACTATTTCATATCGGTAACTACATTGTTTGGGAGTGTTTCCACTATCTTCTCCCACTTGATGAACACAGTCGAGACTTCTGCTAAAAGATAGCCACCCTCCTTTAGTTGTTGAAGGATCCTATTAATGCCATAGCCAAACAGCCAGAGAGTCCTATCGGTCAACATTTGGTTGAAATCTTTTGAGCGAAGATACTCCACCCTATAGTTTCCAACTGACCAGCCTCCTCCTCAAGCTTAGCAAGTTTAGCCTTTAATGATTGCAGCACAGTGTCTTTCTCATTGATTATTCTTTTGTGATCACCTAGCTGAAGCTTATGGCTTGTTGAGTTTTAATTCACATTATTCCCTTTCCTTTTGGTAATGCATAAGTGTAAGCTTTTAGTCCCACATTGCTAAGAAAAGAAAGGTTGGAAGGCTTTATATATGGAGTCCTTCCATCCATGCTTAGCAAAATTAAGGGGACCTACACGCATGCGCGGGCCGAGCCCAAATCAGGGGGTTCGAACCGGAAATCTATAAACCGGGTGCGACGCACGCGAACATCGCGCGCAGGGGGGGGTGCAAATCCCCAGCTCGTGGGCCTCGCGCTTACGGGCGGCCCGGTTTGGCTCATCTGTCCGCGTGATTTGGTCGCTTGGTTTCTGCGATTTGAGGTTGAGTCCGAGTTGCGGCATTCGTCTTGGAGTGCACCTAATAAATTCTCTAAAGACAGTCGGAGATACACAAATTCTTAACTTTGCTCTTACATTAACCATTTCATGCTTGCTCATTTTTGTGCAAATAAGATTACTGTGTTAGCGTAATCACTTTATTACAACACATTCATAGCAGTTGAGGAACTGAATTTAGTTTGCATCGAGAAAAGAATCTCACTTGATTCATTATATAAAACAACTTACAGTTCAGTAATTTAGATGAGGTTAGAAAATGTTGTAGGAATTGGACTTTCAAAGGAGTTACCTTGGAGGCGTCTATGAAGAAAAATAGTAAAACTAGTATTAGAATTTTCTATGAAAAATGAACATCATAGAATAAAGATGGCAGTATTTCTGATATTTTTATTATGTAGCATGTGCATCTTTATTCTATGCTCTTAACTAGTATTTCTGCCTCCTCATAAATACTGATGAGCGTCTTCTCTCATAGAATAAAGATGCACATACTACATAATAAAAATATTTAAATTAACATCTATCAGTTGTTGTAAAATCCTCTTCTCAAGGCTAAACTAACTGAAACAAGTTAAGAACCTCAATAATTGGATTAAAGACATGCATGATTCTTATCCTGCCATTTATCTTATGGTTAAGATTAACATTTGTGTTGGCAATTTACATAGGTTTTCTCGATCTAAGGCAACCCTCCATCTTCTTTTATAAATAATATATTAATAATCTAATATTAATTAATATTATACATTAATGAATATGCTTTGTTATTTATTTTGACCTTATTAAATTAAATTAACATTATTAAATATAATTTTATTACTCATGAATAACCTAATAAACATAATATGTGTATTGATAATCAAATATCATTATAATTGTTATAATGATAATATATTGTATGTTAATGCAGAATTTTATTAAACTTTTATTTTATTTATTACTTGTATTGTGTATTGTTAATAATATGGTATTTAATGAAATATGATATGCATCCTAAGTTTTCATACATTTTTAGTTATCTTGTATAGAAAACAATTTTCTTGTATTTTTAAATTTTCCATACAACTTCTGATCTAATCAATCCAATATAACATAACACTTAAGATTCTTTACTATTTGATCCTAATCTTGATATTTATTTTGACAACTTTGAAATCTAAATTATGACAAAAAGTTGGCATCATCTTAAGAAACATGCTTTAGTTATAAAGTCCATTCTGAAACTAATACTTATCATGAAAAAAAAAATATAGCCTTAAATAGAAGTTGAATAGCAGGAATTGATGCATGTATAGCTTTTCTAAATAGTTGGAACTATGGCTTGAGATTCTAGAATGAAAATACTGAATCTTACAAGCTGAATAGGTTGCACCATCCCCATATGTAATCAGGTATTTTTCCCATAAAACTATTGTCTGAAGCCCGATTGAAGAAAGAATTGTAGTAGAAAGACCTTTCGAGAGGCTTTGGCAAAGATCTGTGGCTGAGACCCGAAGCAAAGATGCTGAACCTGAGGCAATCTAAGGCATGGAATCACTTTCCTTAAAGAGTTTATTGCCTCCATTATCTTGCTAGACCATATTATAATGGACAATCTCTTCAAGGATACAATAGATTGTCGAACAACAAAGTAGTAAGTTCTTTGGTAGTTCGCATAAGAATAGAGAATGATTGTTATCTAATTAAGTTGGCCAAGAGCTCTTATTTATAGAGTTCTTTCAATCAGTCACAAAATGACACAACCATTCATCAGTCATGTTGATTCACAAAAGAACACAACCATTCACAATGAAATTGTTGGTCACAAAGAGATGCAATTGTTCGCATTTTAAACATTGTTTATAATAAAAATCGTTGATCACAAAGGGATGCAACTTTTCAAAATATAAACACCCTTCACAATGCAAACTAAACTTCAACATTCCCCCACTTAGTTTGCAATGTAACTCCAAACTAACACTTATTGAGATCATACATAAAAAAAAAGTGATTTTCATCTTAAACTTTGTTATAGGGTAAATAAGTCATAAGTCCATGGCAAATGATTGGTGGCTCATTGCTTTAATTGATATTCAACCATGCCTTAAACTTATCGCACATATGAACCATCAAACACATTCTCTTATTCACACACTTTTACTGGTCATGTGCTCATCCTAGTTTCATAATCATTTACAAAGCTTTACCCCAAAAAGTATGTTAGAAGAGACATCGCTTCTTATGATTTTATAGGTGGATATTATCTTAAGTATTATTAATTAACCTAATAAAATACTTCTGAGATAATTCCATTAAGAACTTAAGTTCAACCTACTCTCTTAAGAGTAACAAAGTATGCACCTTGAACTTGGAATTGAATACATGTACCAGGTGCTTACAATCATTTAATAACTTGTTTTTACCCTTTAAACTTCTCAATCTAGGATGTACTTGAAGGAGCTTAAGTTCCTATCATTAAAAAACTTTGGATTAGGGGTTTCAATCCCATTCCGAATGTTGTCAAACTCACCAAATCTCTTGCTAGAGATTTGGTAAATGGATCCGCTAAATTCTTATGTGTTCTAACAAACATGATAGAGACAACATCATTATTAAGCATTTCTCTAATAAATACATGCCTTAGACTAATATGTCTAGATTTTCCATTGTACACTTTGTTCAATGCTCTAGACATAGTAGCTTCATTGTCACAATACATGATTATAGGTAGTATTGGCCCAAGGCAAAAATCTGTATCAAGTAATAGACCTCTTAGCCACTCGGCTTCTTTACAAGCCAAGGCTAATGCCACAAACTTAGATTCCATTGTGGAATGAGTTATAAGTATTTGTTTCTTTGAGAGGCAAGAAATAGCTCCACCACCAAGTAAAAGGACAAAATCATTGGTAGGTTTCTAATCACTTATGTTAGTAAGCCAACTAGCATCCGAAAATCCCTTTAGAACACAAGGAAAATTATTGTAGAAAAGGTTTAAATCTCTTGTCCATTTGAGATAACCAAGTACTCTAGTCACCGCTTTCCAATGTTCTTTACTTGGATACTTTGTATATCTATCTAGTCTACACACCACATAAGATATATTAGGTCTTGTACAACCCATAGCATACATGAGACTTCCAATGACACTAGCATACTCAAGTTGTGCGACTGGATTACCATCTTTATCACAAACTTTGAGGTTTGGATCAAAAGGTGTACTTACTTCTTTCACATTCAAATGTTGATATTTCTTTAAAATCTCATCAACATAGTGAGTTTGAGAAAGAGCAAAACCCCCACTATGTCTCTTAACTTTTATTCCTAAGATAGTATCATCTTCATCAAAATCTTTCATTTTAAACTTGGAAGATAGATACTCCTTAGTTTCAACTATGTCCTTTATAGTGTAGCTTACAATTAGCATGTCATCAACATAGAGACAAATTACAACTCTATTTTTACTAGTGAATTTAGAGTAAATGCACTTATCTGTATGATTATATCTAAAACCATTAGAAAGTAGAATACCCTCAAACTTTTCATGTCATTGTTTTGGGACTTGTTTTAGACTATACAGAGATTTTACTAATTTACACACTTTAGTCTCATTTTCAGGAAGCACAAAGCCTTCCGATTGATCCAAATACACTTCTTCATCTAAATTACCATTTAGAAATGTTATTTTCATATCCATTTGGTGAGCATGAAGTTTCAAGATGGAAGCTAAAGCTAAAATTACTCTTATTGAGGTTATTCTAGCTATAGGTGCATATGTATCAAAGTAATTAATTCCTTTATTTTGTCTAAACCCTTTAGCTACTAACCTAATTTTGTTGGTGAGAATAATTCCATTGGTAGCCAGTTTCGAAACAGTTTCTTTCGAAACACCCACTTGCAGCCAATAGGCTTGGATCCTTGTAGTAGATTAACTAGAACCCAAGTACCATTAGATAGTATTGAGTCCATTTCATTCATTTATAACCTCTTTCCAAAAAATAGCATTCCTAGAGTCCATGACTTCTTTATAGGTCTTAGGATCTTCCTCTACACTAAACAAAAATAGAATTTTGTTTAGTAGAGAGTCCCTAGTACCTTCCACAAGAAACATACTATGTTGTGACCATATGAAATCTGAAGAAAGATGTTCATTCTGTCTTTGTCTTTGACTTCTTCTAGGTTCACTAGAGGTGTCAATTTCATAGGTCCTTGGCTCACTAGAAGTTTTTTCATGGAAGAACTTGATGCACTAACCAGGGTCATTCCCACTTTTAAGTCCTTAAGAAATTGACTTTATGAAAATTGCACATCTCTTGATTCCACTATGACATTGTTCTCAATGTCAAGTAATCTATATGCCTTTGAATTTTCAGCATAGCCTACTAGCACACTTTTAAGTGCTCTAAGTCCTAATTTTGTTCTTTTATTATCCGAAACTCTATAGTTACCCATATATCCTCAAACTCTTAAGTATAATAGGTTTGGCTTTCTTCCTTTTCATAACTCATAAGGACACATTTTAGTCCTTAAGGAAGGAACTCTGTTTTGGACATGACAATCAACCAACAATGCCTCACCCTACAAATTAGTTGGCAATCCTGAACTTAATAACATGGTATTAACCATATCAGTTAAAGTACTATTCTTTCTTTCAGCCAAGCCATTTTGTTGTGATGTGTATGGCGCACTAGTTTAGTGCACTATGCTACTTTCTTTACAAAATTTTGAGAATTCATTTGAGAGATATTCACCTCCTCTATTACTTCTCAAAATTTTAATCTTTTGGCTTATTTGATTTTCTACAAGAGCTTTATAGGTCTTAAAAAGGTTAAATGTTTCATCCTTTGATTTCATCAAGTACACGTAAGTAAAGCTTGAAAAATCGTCTATGAATGTAATGAAGTATTTATTACCCCCTCTTGCTAGTAAACTATTAAGTTCACACACATATGAATGAATTAACTCAAGAACTTGATTTGTTCTTTCAACTTTAGGAAAAGACAATCTAGTTATTTTTGCGTGTATCCATGTTTCACACTTATTTGATGTTCTATGATTACTATAGTTGATTAGTCCATAATCATCATTAGTGGGTGGTGGAATCACAGGAAGATCTAGGTTGAGCACATAAGCGACCTTCAATGCGGTGAGAAAGAATATCAACTTGTCTTTCCACCGGTTGAAGTTTGTTACCGTCCCATCAAACTTATCTAGTTTGACAAAGTCTTAATTCATAACCTTGATGTCAAATTCTTAAGTGGACTCCATGGTCATGAAGAGATAAACTCTTTAAGATTGCAGTAGGAAGATCTAGAGGCTTTGGCAAAGACTTGAGTCCGAGACCTAAAGCCGAGATGCTGAACCTGAAGCAATCCAAGGTGTGTAATCACTTTCCTTAAAGAGTTTATTGCTTCCACTATCTTGCTAGACCAGATTATAATGGGCAATCTCTTCTAGGATATAATAGATTGTAGATCAATAAAGTAGCAAGTTCTTTGGTTGTTCGCATAAGAATAGAGAATGATTGTTATCTAATTAATTTGGCCAAGAGCACTTATTTATAGAGTTCTTTCAATCAGTCACAAAATGACACAACCATTCATCAGCCATGTTGGTTCACAAAAGAACACAACTATTCACAATGAAACCGTTGGTCACAAAGGGATGCAATTGTTCGCAATTTAAACATTGTTTATAATAAAAACCCTTGATCACAAAGGGATACAACTTTTCAAAATATAAACACCCTTCACAATGCAAACTAAACTTCAACATTCCCCCACTTAGTTTGTAATGTAGCTCTAAACTACCACTTATTGAGATCATACATAAAAAAAAGTGATTTTCATCTCAAACTCTATTATAGGGTAAATAAGTCATATGTCCATGGCAAATGATTGGTGGCTCATTGCTTTAACCTATATTTAACCATGCCTTAAACTTATCACACATATGAACCATTAAACACATTCTCTTATTCACACACTTTTAAGCACTTTTATTGGTCATGTGCTCATCCTAGTTTCATAATCATTTACAAAGCTTTACCCCAAAAAGTTTGTTAGAAGAGACACCACTTCTTATGATTTTATAGGTGTATCTTGAGTCTTATTAATTAACTTAATAAAATACTTCTGAGATAATTCCATTAAGAAGTTAAGTTCAACCTACTCTCTTAAGAGTAACAAAGTATGCACCTTGAACTTGGAAAGGAATACATGTACCAGGTGCTTACAATCATTTAATAACTTGTTTTTACCCTTTAAACTTCTCAATCTAGGAGGAGGTTAAGTTCCTATCATTAAATAACTTTAGATTAGGGGTTTCAATCCCATTCCAGATGTTGTTAAACTCACCAAATCTCTTGCTAGAGGTTCGGTAAATGGGTCTGCTAAATTCTTATGTGTTCTAACAAACATGATAGAGACAACTTCATTATTAAGCATTTCTCTAATAAATGCATGCCTTAGACTAATATGTCTAGATTTTCCATTGTACACTTTGTTCAA
>JBBMJZ010000002.1:10140006-10150331 GCA_037833815.1 Zingiber zerumbet
TATGGAAGGGATAGATCCCATCTACATCACTCACATCCCTCTGCATAACTTATTGCATACCCAGTGATCGACTTTATGGTCTACCCTGTTACAAGTGACGTTTGTCGATACCAAAGTATACAACTCCTTATGTAGGGAACCGTAGTGACTTCATGTTTAAGGACTATTGATACTAATAGTCACATGAGAATGTTTATGATACTTATATAACGATCCATGAAACATTCTTATGGCGGGCCATTCAGTATATATTCTCTAATATATACTCATGTGTCAACCTGATATTTCATATCCATGACTTGTGAGATTAAGTCATCCGTTGACCTACATGCTAGTCTCAATACATTAATATTGTCCTTGCATATTAATGCTTGACTAGGAATAGTTAAGTGTGGTGTTCTATGTATATCTACAATATCTCACTATCAATTCAATCAATTGATATGTTGTAGATTAGAACCTCCTACTCTAGGACATTATTATACTTATTCAATCGGCACTGAATTGAAATAAATATAAAAACTAGATTTGTCTTTTATTAATAATAAAATATGATACAAAAGGAGTCCTTTACAATCATCTCATAATTGGTACTAGAGCTAATACTAATAGTATATATCAGGACTTGTTATATATTTGTTATATGCTTGTTATGCCCTTATTTAATGCAGATGGTTTTTGGATGTACAGTATGTATCCACGATTTATTAGCTATACCTAATTGAGTAGGTTAGTAGTGGAGGTTAAGTAGTTGTTTATGCTTTTGTTAGCAGTTGATTATATTGGTACTTATACTTTTGTGTATGTATTTTACTTATGATTGCTTCCTTTAATCTCCTTATATGTAGTATCATGCACTATTTGTCTTATACTCACTAAGTATTTTATACTCACTACCCCTTTCTTTTCTTTGACTTCCAGGTTAGCAAATAGAGGGCAAGTTATGTCGACTACCCTAGTGTTGCTCAAAGATTAGTGCTTGCCAATTTTGTTCAACTTCGAGCTATTGGATTTTGTTTCCTACTATTTTGATTCGGTTGTTTTTCTGTATCATCTCTTTGAGTTTTTGGTAGACTAGTAATAATCTATTATCTTGTTTCATTTTGTATAATCACATGTACATGCATACATGCACACATTAGCATTTCTAAAAGTTAGCAAGTTTTTATTTTGCATTGATATTTTTCCTTCATGAACTGAGTTCAATATCATATTTCTTATATTATCATTAGGGGGTACCATCCAATTTGGTAAACAAGTATACCCTCAGAGCGTAACACAATCTATTAGGACTTTCGGTTGGATAGCCTGCATATTTAACACACATATTAAATTACCCGAGCTTAACTTTAAACTCATTGCCAATATCAAAATATGAGTTCAATTATCTAGTACTACCTACACCAACAAATTGGACCAACTAAGCTTAAATAACTTCAAAATTAGTCTAATGTGTTTGGATTCACAAGTTCATTGTAGAACTTAGAGTAGTTTCAAGTACATTTGATCTTATCATAGTGTATTGCGATAACAATAGAGTCATTGTGCATGCTAACAATCAAATTATTAATCCACATACACACTCAAACAATTTTACTTGATCAAGGAGTTAATTTTGGAGATGCCACAATAATGTGAGCACCTATCGATGATAACATCACTAATCTATTCACTATGGTGTTGTCCCAACATAAACATTAAGATTATATGTGATCATTCAATATGCGATATATGAGTAATTGTATATAATGCACATACAAAATTGCAAATGATAGTATCCTATAGATGATCAAATTATAATGAGAATTACTATTTTGTGATTGTGCATGATATAAATCAAATTACTCTTTTTTCTTATCAATCTTGTTATTTTACTTATAACTATTAGAATGTATAAAAGGTTTTAAATGTACAATTGCTTCAGTGATAGATCAATAATGATGTGAGATAATTTTAAAGCACGCTCACAAAGTTTCCATCAACCAAGTCTTTGCAAACGCCATGGTAAAAACTAACTTAAAATCCTTTGCCAAACATATTAATACATATTAGTAGAAGACAACCACTTAGAGCATGATTGAATTGAGATATATATTAAGGTTAGGTTTAACAAATGAGTTTAAACTTTTTTACTATATTGTTAATGGAAGTTATATCTATTGAATTAAGCTAGAGGAATATGCTTTATGGTCAATATGTTAGGTGGAGATAAGTAATAGCTATGAGATTTAGGACTGATGTAGATTAATTAGGAGTGCAATTGACTACTTGGAGAAATGTCGAACTCCCAAGATGAGTTTAGTGTTGCTGAGGTGGACTTCCTAACTAAGTTGATCTTGTGAGTTGTGATAGATCTCTCCCCATCTACGGGAAAAGGATTTCCTTCCCTATTATCCAAAGCCATATTTATAGGCTTCGGAATGGATGTCATATGCCTTAGTTGATGTCAGCTAAGAAATGGTCTAACATAATGAGAGGGTAGTAAGCATGGCCTTAGTTGAGTTGGAGAAAAGTGAGAGGTGTGAGAAGTAGATCCATTGAACTGCAACATTTATCAAAACTAAATAGGAGTTCAGAAATAATTTGAGTACTATATTCTTTAGAAGAATGAAGGAAAGCAACATTTCCTCATTATTAGTGAGGGAGACTTAAGTTGTGGATGAGCATTTGATCTTGGAACCCTTCTTGGGTCATTTATCTTCCTTGATTAGGACTTATACTCATTGAAAATCAGTTCATCTCCCTATTCAGACGAGAATGGAGAAGATTTCAACAGTCAATCTTCACAATTCATAAAAATGTAGGTTTTTGAAGCTATGCAGAGCTCAAGTAAACAAAGAAAGAAAGTTTGGGAAATATAGGTAACCTATCTTTTTGATGAATTCTATGGAGGTCCGTCTAAGAAACCTTCTGATCTTTGTGTACTTATAGTCATTCATCATTATACTCAATGGCATGCTCATAGAAAGCAGCAAAATATAATTAATTCCTTAACAACTTCAGTTTTTATTATTTACAAATATCACAATATGTAATACAACCAAAACAATTCAATTACTAGGATTTTACTATTCCTTTCACTAACAATATATTAAGTAACATGAAATTCTGACAGTCTTTGGATCTTTCTTCCAGAACAAATTTGGTTTCCTATAATATGTTGTAACTCAAAGATGAGATTGTTTATACGTGCAACTCCTAGCAGAATGGAAGTTCCTATTTTCTTCTCATTTTTGATAGTTAGTTAACTTACTGATAGTGATTGTTCTGAATGGTTCACTGAGATATGCCTGAGTTCGAGCTGATATCTCCTGAGCCACAGATCGCATGGAAGGTCGAGACTCAGGATCAGTTCGGACACATGCAAATGCCACCTTCACCAGGAAGACCACCTCCTCAGCTAACTGCCCTGTAGGGGAAGGCAAGCATTGATCAAGTACATCTTTCAAGAACAAATCACCCTCTGGCAATGATGAAAGGGAAGCCAACGAGGAGATGAGGTCTCCTGGATGTTTTCCCATCATGACTTCAAGTGCTACCACTCCAAAGCTATACACATCGCATTTCTCACTGACTGTCATTGTGTATGCCAATTCTGAAAAGTAGCAGCAACAAACTGTCATACTAACAAAATAGAAATTATGAATTATGAACTAAGTTTATGTAGAACTGAGTAATCCGTTCAAAATCAAACTAATCGAACTTTTACATTTGCTCACCCCCTAAGTTTAGGGTAGCAAGTGTTGATACCTGGGGCCATGTAGCCGTAAGATCCAGCAACGCCGGTCCAATTGGAAGAATCAGGATACAGCAATTTGGCAGTCCCGAAGTCAGCTATTCGAGGCTCGAAATCAAACTCCAACAAGATGTTGTTCACTGAGATATCCCTGTGCGCGATCGGTGGCGACCGGTCATGGTGCAAGTAGGCCAAAGCATGAGCTACCCCTTGCAAAACCTTCACCCTCTTCACCCAATCGAACTGGCTATTCCTTTCCTCCCCATACAGCGCTTTCCCTAGGCTGCCTCTTTCCAAGTACTCGTATACCAAGTACATGCATCCGCTCCTCATGCAGAAACCATACAGCTTCACTATGTTCCTGTGCCTCACCTCTGTCAGAGCGCTGATCTCATTCTCGAAGCTCTTACGGTTGATCTCCGGAACATCTCCGACGCCAGCAACATGCATTCTCTTCACAGCCACCACTTCTCCAGTCGACAGCTTGGCTCTGAAGACACTCCCGAAGCCGCCTTTCCCGATGCAGAACACCTCGTTGAAGTTGTCCGTGGCATTCACTATGTCGAGGAAGGTGAACTTCGCTTCCTTTTCCCATATCAAAGATTCGGATTTCGCCCAATGGCCAGAGCTCTCTGTCTCACTCTTCTCTTCCTCCTTCTTTCTGCAAGCCAGCAAGACCAGCAGAAGAGCGATGGTCAAGATCGGAACTCCTAGCACCGGGACAATAATGGCAATTAGGAGCCTCTTTTTGTGGCCCATGTGAGAACTGCCACTAGAAGAGTTACTACACGAAAGTAAACCCGCCACATCGCCGCAAAGCCCTGCGTTGCCGGCATATGCCCCAGAGGTGGCGTTCATGAAAGCAGTACCAGTTGGAACTGGCCCTGTCAGATTGTTGTAAGAGAAGTCAATGGATTCCAAACTGAACATGCCGGACAAAGCTGATGGAATTGAATCAGAGAGATAGTTGTGGGAGACATTGAGCTTTTGCAGCTTTGTGAGTTTGCCAAGATTGGAAGGTATAGCTCCTGACAAAGAGTTGCTGCTCAAATCTAGCAGGATCTGCAAGGAGTTCAAGTTGCCGAGCTCATTTGGTATCTCTCCAGACAGATGATTCTTGCTTAGATCCAGAAAGAGAAGCCTTTGCAGATTGCCGAGCTCGGAAGGCACTCGACCAGTGAAGTCGTTAGCTGACAGATCAACTTCTTCGAGATGAGATATAGCTCCCAGCTGCAGAGGAATGGAACCTGATAAAAGATTGTTGCTCAGATTGAGCTTATACAATGAATATAAGCTCCCAAGTTCGGGTGGGATATATCCATCCAAATAGTTGGAGGCCAAGCCAAGTTCCTCTAGTTTGGTCATGTTGCCAATTTTCGGAGGGATTTTGCCGGTGATACTATTGCCGGTGACATAGAAGTGACTCAGACTCTTGCACTGCCCCCACTCCGGTGATAGCGTACCGGTCAGGTTATTGTCGCTGAGGTCCAAGAAGACCAGCTCAGGATGCACCCCAAATGCTTTCGAAATGTCCCCGCTGAAGTTGTTCACCTCAAACCGGGCTCGAGAAAGCATGCTGCAATTGCGCAAGCAAGCTGGCAGCTCGCCGGAGAAGTTGTTGTTGTTCACCGTGATCACCTCGAGGATAAAACCTCTACATAACTCGCGCGGCAATTCTCCAGACAAGAAGTTGTTGGAGAACCTGACTGTGGTAATCAGACCATGCCAACCTAGTTCCTCCGGTATGCTGCCCCTGAGATTGTTGTCGAAGACGGAGATGAATTGGAGGTTAGGAAGGTGTGTGATGCTGCGGGGGAGCTCTCCCTCCAATTGGTTGGTGTTAATATCCAGTATTTCCAATGCCGTCAAGTTCCCGAGCTCTGGGGGGATTCCGCCGGAGAGATTGTTGGAGAATAGAGCCAAGGAGGTTAGTTGATGGAGATTGCCAATCGTTGCCGGCATAGGACCTGTCAATAAATTAACCGACAGATCCAACTGGATCAAATTAACCAGGTTCCCAATCTCGGGTGGAATTTGACCAGAAATGTTGTTGGTGAAGAGATACAAGTACGTCAAATTGGTGGCGAATCCAACCTCCGGCGGAATCTGCCCTGTTATGGTGTTGTTCTGAATCTGAAATGATAAGAGATTAGGCCAACTAGAGAAGAAGCTCGGTACAATCTCCCCAGAAAGAAAGTTGCTGGAGATACCAAACTCCCTCATCTCGGATAATTTGGTGAATGACTGTGGCAATCCTCCGGTGAGTTGATTGTACGACAGTTCAATGTAGTTGAGATGAGTACAATTTCCCAGCTCAGGAGGAATTGTAGAATTCAATCCTGCAAACTTCAAGTCGAGGCGTTCGAGGAATGAAAGCTGACCTAGAGAAGAAGGAATTCGGCCTCCCAACGAGTTATTGTATAACTCAAGAATTCTAAGACCCGAGATGGTTCCAAGGACGGGTGGTATCTCTCCGGTGAACTTGTTTGCCCCAAGACGAAGGTCTCGGAGCCATCTCAGCTTCGCCAGGGAATCAGGAACATGACCAAGAAAGGAATTTATTGTGAGATTGAGGAACTGAAGGTTCTCCAAGTTTGTGAACAAAGATTCGGGTATTGAACCTGTGAAATTGTTCTGCGATAGGTCAAGGTAGACTAATTGGGTGCAATTCAGAATGAAGGAGGGAAATTTTTGGTCGAGGCTGTTAAGGCTTAGCGAGAGGTACGTCAGTGCAGGCATGGGAGAGAACTCGGAGTAGTCCGGCGTCTCCAAGTAATTGGACTGAAGGTCAAAGTGCCGCAACTTACGCAGATGGCTCAGCTGGTACGGGATCTGACCGCTAATGTTGTTGTTGTAGAGACGGAGGTCGAGCAGATGCTGCAGCTGCCCGATCTCCGGTGGAATGGAGTCATTGAAGAAGTTGCTGCTGAGGTCCAAAGAGGTGATATTGGAGAGAGCGGTGATTTCGGCCGGAATGCGTCCGACGAGGAGGTTGTTACTGAGGTCGAGGCGGTTGAGGTGGGACAGTGAAGGGAAGTCGAAGTGGTCGAGGGTGCCGTTGAGGCTGGCGCCCGGCAGGCTGAGCTCAACCACTCGATCGCCTTCGCGGTCGCAGCGGATACCATGCCACCGGCAGGGGGTGGTGGAGTTGAGGGACCAGGAGGCGAGGGAGTCGGGCTGAGACAAGCTGGATTTCCAGTCGAGTAGGGCCTGCGCTTCCGTCGCTGCTGTTGTTGCTGTGGGAGGATAGAAGAAGTTGAGGAGGAGGAGAAGGATCAACGTCGTCATGCTCGGAGGAGAGGAGGAAGGAAGGAAGGGAGACGAGTTTGGCTTCGATCACACACAGCTGGCTCCACTGAAGAAGCCACTGCCTCGGCTGTTGAATTTAATGTGCTTTGGATGTCGTTGGCTTTGATAGAGAGTAAAGAAAGATTTTTGTAAATAAATAAATAAATAATAATAATAGAATAAAGAAAACTTTGACTTCATGGTTTAAGATAGGGCGGTAAATAAGCTGGGCTCCAGCCACTCCACTCAATTTATACTCGAGCTCACAGTAAGCAATATTTTTTTTAAAATAATAATAATAATAATTATTATTATTATTATTATAAAAAAAAAGAGTACTAATCAAATTTGACTATAATGGCATCCCTTTCCTTGGCGACGACTGTATCATTAATCAACGTTGCCTTTGAGGTTTGGTCAGTGCCTGGAAGTTAGACTTCACATTGGTCTAACTTAATTATGCAGCCACCAATGTGAAGTCAAATTTGGTGGCTGCATAATTAAGTTAGATTCTTTGTTGACTGAGATTCAATTGTACCCGGGACCTCTCCAGCTAATGACAACGTTATATAGAATAGAAAATTTCATGGAAAAATAAAAAATAAAAACGGCATTCTAAATTATGTAAATTTCAATGGATTTTAAAAAAACAATTAAAAGATATCTCGTAAAATATTTTATTCCGAAAATACTTTTTATCCCATATTATTTTTTTAATGAAATATAAATATATATCATCAAAATATACTAATCAAGGCAAGGATTGATGTTCATTTATAATGAAGTATGATGGCAATATTCTCCAAATCCAAATCTAATAGATTAGAGTATGAAAGAACTATCGATATTTGACCATATTCTTTTTTCAAAATCTATTAACTATTTTTGTTGATGTTAGGAGTATGTTATATAGATGTTTAATCTATTTTTTATTTTATATGATATTAATTCTAATATATTTTTTGTTGAATGATGATAATGGAATGGAAATAAAAAAATTATCGGTATAAAAGATATTTGATCTTTAATAGGTATGTGGATGAGGATAGATATCAGATACTCGATAGGTATTGGGATGAAGGATATGGAATCTGACCCAGACCGACATATTATCATCCATAATCCTAATTCAAAGGAATACATGTATATGTGTACCGTCATGAATACCATATACTCTCATGTATAACATCCTCGTAGCTAATGAGTTACTATCAGCTAACCCGACTAAATACAATGAACCAAACATATGTCAATTCCTATGCAAGCCAACATATGTCAATCCTTATGCAAGCTAGGTGGGTAAGATATTGGAAAAATTTAATAAATAGGGTTATTTGGAAAATAGCCTTATAGGATTTTTCTAGAATTTTTAGAAATTTTCTGGGAATTTTTCGGAGCTCGTACGGAGGGTTTTGAGGGGATCGATCGGTGGGTGCGGATAAAGTCTGTTTGGATACCCGTTTAAGTGAGGAAAAGTTTTAAATATAAATTCTTTTCCTTATTTCTTTTCTCCCCAAACGCCGAACCCGCTTCTGTGCTTTTCTCCTCTTCCCTGCGTTCTCCCGATCTCATTCTTCCCCTTTCTCTTCTCTGTTCTCTCCCTTTCTCGCGGACAAGCGACGCTGACGGGATTAGGGCTTCCAGCTCCGGCGACTTTTCCTCTACCAGCATTGACGGCTGTTGAGCAGATCCGGGTGGCGCTATTCCTCTCTGGGTCGTATCACAGCATTGCGTCTCCTCTAGCCGGCTGCCGACACCACTGGATTGATCCAGATCCGCTCGATCGTCAGCGTAGGTAAGTTAGCTTTAATCGAATCTTCTTCTCTGGATTTCCGCCGACTCGTGCCCTAGCACCGTCGATGATTTCTTCTTCTTCTCTTGATTCGTTCCGCACCATGCCCTAGGTCCATTGTCGGCGCTTTACATTTGGATCGTTGCTTCGTGTGAGCAGATCTTTGATCAGGAAGGGGGTCATAGCCCTAGCCTCGATCCTCCTCTGTTCTTGGTGCTAAGCCCTAGCTCCGAAATTCGCTTCCTCTTCAATATAATGAGGTTCCGACAATGAGACAGCAAGGTGAGGTTAAGGTATTGATTGATTAGTGATCTCCATTTCTTGTTTGATCTTGGATCTCCTCTGCCTTGCCGTTGATTAGGGTTGCGGGATTGAAGAGAAGGAGGGAGGTTTGATCTGTTCGGTTCTATGGATTTCAATTTGTGTGCTGTGGATTGTTCTTTGATCCAGCAGCTCCCTTGGTTTCGGCAGAACCTCCATCCAGCAACATCTTGGTTCCATGTTGAACCGAACAAGAATTCCATGAGGTGAGGTTTTGTGTATTGGGGTATTCGGTTGGTGGACAGTAGCTCGATCAAAGCTGTGAGGTTCAGTTGCTGTGGTGCTAGAAATGTGATTGTGAGGTGATTTCCAGCAGCATCCATTAATTCAGCAATCAACAGCGGCTGAATTGAGGTATGTGTAGTTTTGAATTAGGGTTGTGTTGAATTGGATTTAGAAAATTGATCTATGATGTAGATCATAGTATAATTTTGATTTCATGATCATATGTAGGTTTGACTAGAGGTTGTAATTAGTTGTTGATTGTGTGTAGAATTAAACTAATGGAATGATTAAGGTTAAGGCAATTAACCCTAGTCAACTATTGGATTTAATTTAAGTTTGGATTTCTAATCTAATTGGTGATTATGGATTAGGTAACTAACCCTAATTGACCGTTAGATTCAATTAGGTAGGTTGTGATTGTGGTGATTAGGGTTTTACCCTAATTTAATTTTAGGGATTTTATTTAACTATTTATTTGGATTTAGCTATTTATTTGAATTTAGCTAAATAAAATATATATATTGTTTGTTTGACACAAGACTCTGATTCGAGACGGGCGTCTTGACCTTGGATTGGTTTGATTGTACTTCTATTTGAGACGGGTACCCTTTGACTTATATTTTTGATACTGTCTTATGATATGTGTAGTTTATATATAATTACTAGTGGTAGATTGTAGATTTATCTCTTCCCTGGTCTTAGCTTAGTTGATACCTATCACATGTTTCTTCTGTTAGTTGCTTTACTTTAGAACTGGATGCTTTTATCTTTTGCCATGTATATATATGTTTATGGAGATGGATAGGTACATTTAGTGTTACTTTTCACTGGATTAGTTGCTGTAGATACTTGTTATATGTTGTTAGATTTATGTTGCTTATATCTCTGTTATATATGCGTTTACCTTTTTGGCACCTACGCATATGGAGGAGGATATGTTCAGGTATGACATACTGTAGCCGC
>JBBMJZ010000002.1:10157094-10170665 GCA_037833815.1 Zingiber zerumbet
AAATCGTCTAGGTTTATCAATAAATTTTGGTCAAAATCTATTGATAGACTTAGAGAATTTTGATCAGACTAATTCCAACTCCTGTAAGTTTCTATAGTGCCATAGAGTCCAAGGGTGCCCTTTGTTATCATCATAAAAGATTCTCAGTATTACTTAGAAGGTTTAAAAAATTTTAGATTTTTTGTCAATTGGCACAAACATATAACTTCGTGTAGGAGACTCGGGACCATGATTTTGTAAGTAGCCAGTGGTAGTTTTGATGTGGACAAACAAGTTAAGTTAGGTCCTGTGTATTTGATCCTTGTGTCTAAGTTTGCAGGAGCTTAGGAACATAAGAAGTTGATCGGAAGATATAGCTAGCTAGAAGGATGACACGAAAAAAGGAGTCGGTAGGCTCGGTGCATCCGAGGGACGAGATGTTGCAGAAGAGTACACAGGTGGACGAGAAGGACGTGCGCGACTTCCGAGGGATGAGAAGCCACGGAGGAAGTCTGCTCGAGGAGAAGATCGGAGTTGAGTTCAAGTGAACTCAACTCCGGGTAGTTGGAGCATCACCCATACAAAGAGATCAGCTTTTGGGAGTTGATCTACCTTATGGAAAATGCCTTTGATGAACAGTGTGAAGACACCATCCAGCCTATGGAAGGCGTCTTCCCTAGCCGTTACTAGAGGATAAAATTTTATCCTCGGGAGATAAAATCTATCTGATGGAAGACGCCTTGGACCACTTTGAAGGCGCCTTCAAGTTGAGGATAACATTTTCCAGGGGTTATAAAAAGACCCCTGCACCTAGGAAATATTCAACAACTCCTGTATTGATTTTCTACTTTATTTCTGAGTATCCAATGAGTGTAAGAGGTTTCTCCACCTTCAACAAAGGAAATTTTCTAGTGCTTTTCATTTACCTTGGATTAATAACTACGTAGGTTATAACTAAGTAATTTTATGTCTCTTTTATTTTATTAGTTGTTCAATTGCTTTAATTTAATTGTGATATTAATCTAAGTTGAAAAATCGAGAAAGATTATTTTTATTTGACAGGCAATTCACCCCCCTCCCCCTCTTACTGATCTACCTGTTGAACCAACAAATGGTATCATAGCCCAACCGCTTCAGAAGGATTAACCGCCGGCTAAAGTACAAAGACGATGGTCTGACCCAACATCTACCCGCCTAAGTTTGAGGGGGAGCTCGCGATATGGAAGAAACGCATAGAGGTATTCTTTAAAACTGATTTTGAATTATTGTTAATAATCAAATATGGTTTTGTAGCCAATAAAAACTAACAAGGAGCTGAAAAGGAGGAATACTATTGGACCAAAAAAGAACAAGCTGACTTTGTAGCGAACGGATGACCCGAGTTCCACCTATTGAGTGCACTTCTACCCTAGGAAGTCAGTCGAATTAGAACCTACGAATTAGCAAAAGATTTTTCAAAGAAGTTCCTGGAGCTATATGAAGGAACGCCTGAAGCAAAGCTCTTGAGGCAGAACCTGCTCCAGAACCAAATCAACAACCTTCGGATAGAAGAAGGTGAATGGGTTGCTCATCTATATGGAAGAATCAGAGAGCTAATCACAAGATTAAAAAACCTCAGAGAAACGGTAACTAATCGGGATGCACAAAGGTATGCTTTAAATGCGTTTCCGAGAACACCGGAATGAACATCAATAGTTGACTCCTACTATATCTCCAAAAATCTCAAAGTAAGTACAATAGAAAACCTTTTTTCAACTTTCGAATTACACGAGTCTTGGTGTGCATGACAAAGAAAGGGACTAAGTTAGAACCTAGCACTGCAAGACTAGAAGAGCGGACCAAATTCAGACTCATCGATTGACGAAGACGAATCAACTTTCATGGTAAGAAAATTCTCTAAGTTTTTTAAATCTAATAAATTTAAAAAGTTGCAGGCCAAGAAGTTTGTTCCAAGAAAACCGAAAGTAAGGTGCTACATTTGTTAAGAAAAAGGGCACATCAAGGATGACTGCCCGAAAACGAAGAAGAAGGAGAAGAACAAATTGTTAGTGTAGGTTGCACTGATAATCAAATTTTGATGTATGATAAATAGGTTAAAGTTAGATGTGTTATTTGTCTAACCTTTCTACCAAGTGTGAAGGAGTTGACTAGTCTGAAGGACTTGACACTAGGCTAAAATCCAGCTAGGTCTGCTGGACCTGATAGCTAGTGGGAAGTCTAGATAGGTTCGCTTGTCCCGATATCTGGTGGGAAGTCCGGTTGGGTTCGCGAGACCTGACAACCAGCCTAAGTCTAGTTGGGTCTACGGAGTTGACAATTGGTGAGAAGACCTGGTGGGGTCAAAGGCAAGTCAAGTGACTGCAATTGGTAAGTGAAGGTAAGTAACTGGAGGAGAGATCCAATGAGTACGTGTTCCCTGTTGAGGGAATTGTAGGTGTCAATCCAACTTAGGTCCATTTGGAAACCTAAGTTGAGATCTTGACTTGATCCTGGTCTCGAGGAGATAGGGTCTAATTACTACTCCTATCTACTGAGTTGTACTAACTCTATTTTGATGGATGAACCTATTTTTGTTGCCCAAGACTAACCTTGTAAAAAAAGGAGCTAAAAAAGGGGGTCCGGGCGGGTGCTTGGAGCTAGTTCGGGCACCCATACCAGTCTTACCCGAGTAGATACCTGGGGCACACTGGTGATCCGGGCACCCGTTGTTAGTCTAGGTGCCCAGATAGTAAAATTCATCCACAAGCTGATGTGGAACGCGTCAAGTGGCCGAGCCATGTGGTTCAGGCACCCGGAGGAGTTCTAGGCACTCAGAATGGGCCTATTTAAAGGCCTTTGACTAGGAGCTTAACAAAATCAACTACTACAAGTTTCTTTCTTACGTGCTGCTCTGAAAAGGCTATGACAACATCGAAAGGTAGCTTCAAAGTTTGTCAAATGAGAGACTGCATTTTATTTCCTTTATATTTGTCGGTAACTTTTATTTTCAGTTCTTGTACTCAACTCTTGCAACACTCTTTACAAACTAATAGTAATTGCCCAATGAAAGCACTCGATGAGTGCGGATCTTGGAGTAGGAGTTGTCAAAGTCTTTGAACCAAGTAAAACTTAGTTTATTAGCATTGTTTTCTTTTTTGCCGCTGCATACTTCGATTTAATCTGCTCTCAATTTTTGACGATCGCTATTCATCCCCTCTAGCGTATTTCCAATCCACTTGTCAGGAGGTAGAGATCATACTTAATTTATCTTGTTGATCTCATTATCTGATGTTCCCCCTATAGTGCTGTTTCTCTCTGACGTCGCTCCTCCTTCATTGATGTTCTCGATGCTCATTTAGGATGAGCTTACTTCCTCATCTTCTTGGTGACTTGCCATTAGCGCAAGTCCGGTGTAGGCTTCAATCTCTAACTCTGATGATGACTTTTCATCCCACGTTGCATTAAGGTTCATGTGCTTTTTCTGGGTCGGTCTTTTGTCCTTATCCTTGTTCTTCAGTTTTGGACAGTTGTTTTTGAGGTACTCTTCTTCATTGTATTGGTAGCATCTCACTTTCCTCTTTCTTATTTTCTTGTCATGCACTTCATTTAATTTATTAGATCTAAAAAATTTCTTAAATTTTCTTACCATAAATGTCATTTTGTCATCGTCAAGGGAAGTTTCAGAATCTGGGTCATCCATTTTTGCCTTAAGGCAATGTTCTGATATGACTTCTTCTTTAGTTTGCATATCTAGATTCATGAATTTCAAAGGTAGAAAATAATTCTTCTAGATTACTTATCTCGAAGTCCCTAGAGATGTAGTATGCATCTACAAAGGCTGACCATTCTAGTGTTATTAGAAAAGCGTTAAGCACATACCTTAGTGAATCTCGATTGGTTATCTTTTCTCCGAGATTCGTGAGTTTAGTAATTATCTCCTTTAGCTTGACATGTAGTTGAGGGATTGTTTCAACTTCCTTAAGTTAAAGATTTGTCAGTTGGTTCAAAAATATATCTCTTCTTACGAGCTTAGCTTTGAAAGATCCTTCGTGAAGCTCCAGGAAATTTTCCCATAGATATTTTACTGACTTGTAGACTCTGATACTGTTGACCTCTTATGGTGGCAGCACACTCAGTAGATGGAATTATACTTTTTCGTTGGCCATAAATTTGGCTTGTTCCTTCTTTGTCTAGTTGTCCTCTTTCTTTAGATTGCCATTGTTGTCAGTAGATACTACAAAACCATTTTTAAAAATTAGAAAATATCAAAATCCATTTTGAAGTATACCTTCATTTTCTTATTCTAGTGGGCGAAGTCTCCCTTGAACTTATGCAGGTGAATACTCATTCCGCCATCATCTTCTGTGCTTCGATCAGTGGTTAGTTCTTCTGAAGCGATTGGGCTTTGATACCAATTGTTGGTCTCGTGCGACCGATAAGAGGGGGTGAATTGCCTTACAAAGAATCTCACACCTTTCTCAAACTATTGGGCTTAAATAATTACACACTTAACAAAAAGATAATAGAAATAAGAAGAGTACGAGACAAATAAATTTACTTGTTTTATAATTAGGAAGGTTGATAATCCAAGGAAAGTAGGCTCACTATGAAGATCTCCTTCTCGAACAAAACGTTAGAGATGGAGAAGCCTCGTTCATGAAAATAAAGTTTGGAAATGAAAAGCAGAATAAAATTTGAAGTACAGAAGTGAGTTATTAGAAACTACTGAGACCAGAACTCTATTTATAGCTTACTGGTCGAATTTGACCATTTGCTGATGTGGCACGATTTGGGCGCCCGGACCCTACCTAGGCACCCCCAATGTGGCAATCTCTATCTCCACATAATAGCCTTTGTAACGGTGCTAAGATAACATTTTATCTACTCTTGGGTGACCGTACCTGCTCCAGACTCCCAGATCGCTGCTGACATGGACCCAAAGTCAATCCTCTATGTTGAGGCACCCTCTTGGCACCAAAATGGTCTAGGCGCCCGAACCAACTTGTCCAGGCACTTGGATCAGTCAACCATGTGCTGACTATCTGACACCTTCTCCGATCGCTTCACTTGGGTGATCTCGGTCATTCAGAATTCGACTTACCTGAACCTATCTTCCGGCCTTCTCCTCGAGCAATCTTCTACTCCAGCTTCTCATCCCTCAGAAATTCCACACACTTCTCATTCGCTAGTGTACTTTTTCGCAGCACCTTATCCCTCGGATGCACCGAGCTCATCGACTCTTTCCAGTGTCATCCTTCTCGCTAGTTGCATCTTTCGCTCAACTTCTTGTACTCCTAAGTTCTTGCACACTTAGACACAAGAATCAAACACAACATGACCTAACTTGACTTGGTTGATCACACCAAAACTATCACAGGGTACTTACATTCTCTACCTTTTTTATCTGAGCAACCCAAATTAAGTTAGGAAAAAATAAACATAGTTAAGTAAATTTAACCATTAAAAATGTAAATTAAAACAAAAATAGTAAAGTAAATTTAAGCATAAAAAAATTATAAATTAAAACTATTAATATGTAAAATGTTACAAATTAATAAGGGGTAAAAATTATAAGAGTTATACAAATAGCGACTAACACTTAAAAAAAATTTCTGGAAATTATTTTTTGAAAAACTTAATTTTTGTGATTTAAAAACAAGTTTTATAAGAAATAATTTAAAAATTATTTTTAGTAGTTGAAAAATTCTGAAAATTTTTGTAATGGTTAAACATGCTTATCCAAAACAATGATAAAATTTACACTAATAAAAAAAAATTTAAATAAGCAATAATTAGTTATTCTATATATAAAAATATATATATATTTTAAAAATGTTTAAAAATAGATTTTATGCTTGAAAAATTTTGTACAATTTTTTGATTGTATACAATAAGAAGTATATCTACAGAAAAAATAAATTTTCAAAAATTAAATATTTGAGAATTTTTAATATTAAAATTATTATTTTGATAAAAAATTCATAGAAAAATTAAAGAATAGTCAAAATTTTCAAAAATATTTTCTTTGACAGAGAACATGATATTTTATCATAAAAAAAATAAAATTTTTAGGAATAACTCTATGAAATAATTTTAATTTCAAAAATGTGATTTTTGTTAAAAAATTTTTAAAAAATAATATAGCGGTCAAAAAATTTCAAAAGTTTTCCTACAGATAAATAATAACATCCCTTTTTACGAAAAAAATTAAGATTTAATTAATTTAAAACAAAAAAAGAATCGAAAAAAATTTATTTATAAAGGTTATACAACTTCAAACATGTAAAAAATATTAAAGTAAATTAAAATTAAAGCATACATAAAGATTTAATCTAAGCATGATTTTAAAATCCAAGATAGGTTTCTTCCTACTGGATTGATTAGATACTTTCTAGGAATAAATTTTCTTGTTATTTTATTAATTTAACCCTTTTGATATTTAAAATATCAATTTAGCCCTTGATAGTTTCTGGAATTTTGAAATTGATTCTTTTCAAGTTTTTCTATTTGATCCCTTAATTTTTCATTTTAAATTTTGAACTTGTCGAAATCTTCTAATCAACAAAATGTAGCCAAAGTTATTTTTAATTCTTCATTTTCCTTTAAAATTTTTTCATTTTAAATTTTTAATGACAAGAATTTTTTGAAAGCATTTTTATAAACATATATAATTTATCAGAAGGTAGAGATTGTACCCGACTTACCTTGTCGTTCTCATTGTCTGATGCTTCCCTTGTATTATTGTTTCCTTCTAAAGTGGCTCCCCCTTTGTCGATACTCTCAATGCTTATTTCTGATAAGCTTGCTTCGTTGTCTTCTTGGTGACTTGTCATTAGTGCAAGTCCAACGTAGGCTACGATTTTTGATTCTGATGACGACGTTTCATCTCACGTTGCTTTTAGATTTTTATGCTTCACCCGGGTTCGTCTTTTGTTCTTTTCCATGTTCTTCAGTTTTGGACAGTGGTCCTTTGTATGCCCTTCTTCTTGGTAGTTATAACATCTCACTTTCTTTTGCTTTGTGAATGTCTCTTATCCTACAACTTGTTAAATTTGTTAGTTTTAAGGAATTTACCAAATTTTCTTATCATAAATGTGGCTTCAACTTTGTCAAGTGATGTGTCTAAATTTGGTTCACCTTTTTAGTTAGCCTTCAGTGCTAGGTTTTGAGCCGTCTTTTCTTCTTTATTCTTTAGTCCTCCAATTTTGATTCGTGAAGTTCAAACATAGAAAACAAATTTTCTAAGGCACTCACCTCAAGATCCTTAGAGATATAGAGATGAGTCGACTATTGAAGTCCACTCGGGTGTTCTCAGAAATGAATTTAAAGTGTACCTTAAGGAATCTTAGTTTATTACCTTTTCTTCGAGATTCATTTGTCCAGTGTGTTGGGTTACTTAGGGAGCTAGAAGGGGGGGGAATGATTAGCTCTGTTCGCTTGGTCAATGAGTTGTTGCAGCGGAAAACACTCAAGTAAACGCTAATGCTAAGATTTACTTGGTATCTACCTCAAATGAGGTGACTAATCCAAAGAGTCGTCCCTCTCTCATACATTGGTTGGTGCAATTGACCTCTAGGGTTTCGATGTTTGATAATGTACCTTAGTCTGGTCAGTTTAACCGAGGGTTGATCCAAATGAGACTTGATGTTTGGAAGAGAAACGTCTAGTCAAGACTAGATGACTAGCAAGGGTAAGTCCTAACCAAAGGTTAAACAAGTGAGAAGTCTACTGAGTGACTAGTCCTAACTGGAGGTTAGGAAAGAGGAAATCCTAGTGAGTGAAGCCAGACCCTAGTGAGTAAAGCTAAGTAGTGGAAGTCTTGATGAGTGAAGTTGGATCCTAGTGAGTGAAGCCGAACCCTAGTGAGTGAAGCTAGGTAGTAGAAGTCTTGGTAAGTAAATTCAAGCCCTAGTGAGTGAACTTAGGTAGTGGAAGTCCTGGTGAGTGAAGCTAGGCAATGGAAGTCTTAGTGAGTAAAGCTGGGCATCCCTAGGGGAAGATAACCCTAGGTAATATGTAATCGAATGGTTTTCGATTGACCGGACCAATGAATTATTAATAATACTAACACTATTTTATCTTTACCATTTTATATCTATGGTGCTAACTCAGTGTTGCAGGCAAGTCTTAGTAGATCAACTTACTTAGATACTAAGCAAGGCCAGAGAAAGTCTAAATAGGTCTAAAGGACCAGATGCTTGGTAGGTAAGTAAAGGTAAGTAATTGGAGGAGAGTGACTCAGTGAGGGTGCATCCCAGTTGAGGGACAGTAGACGTCGATCCAGTTTAGGTCTATTTTGGATCTCTAAACTGAGACCTTGACTAGATCTTGGTCTCAGGGGAGACAAAGTCTAATTACTACTCAATATTATTATGCTAATACTTGTCTTACAGATCATTATCTTGTCTATTGCACTAACATGCTTTGCAGGCCAAGAAGAGCACAAAAAGCCTCAGGTGAACAGTACCCGAGGCACCTTCCAAGGAATGGAAGGCGCCTTCATGGAAGGCACCTTCAAGTATTGAAGGCGGCTTGGCACTGTTCATAGAAGGTGCCTTCAATGCATGGAAGGTACCTTCCACAGGATAAAGTTTGGACTTTGTCACAGATAAGGGCCAGGTTGTTTGGGATCGAATCTGCAGAGTTGGAGGCACCTTCAAGGCCTTTGAAGGCACCTTCCATAGCCCTTATAAGGGCCTTTTTGAGTAAGCTTTAAGGTGAAGTGATATACAAGCTCCTACGTATCTGATTGAGGCTCTAACTGCTCTGGCTTCCTGCTACAACTCTGTGACAATGTTGCTACACTCATCAACTACTAAGAAGCCGCCCAAACACCGAGCTTGAGCTGATCGTCTTCTAAAAAGTGTTTGGTAACTTTAATTTTTGTACTTAATTACTGCAAAAGGACAAGTACAATGTATTGTACTTGTACCAAAATTCCTTGTACTTGATTTCCTCTTCTGGAGGTACTAGAAGAGGTATTTTATTAGATTACCCATCAATAGGTCTGCAGGACCTGCGTCTTGGAGTAAAAGTCGCTGAAGGCTTCGAACTAAGCAAAACCGCTTGCGTTCGTATTTTGTCTGCTTGGTTTTTTTTTTCGAGTTCTTAGTTTTCCACTACGTACTTATCTTTTAAAATTTAAAAAGAACAAGTTTTCAAAACCACGTGATTCACTCCCCTCTTACGAGCGACTCGATCTAACAAATGGTATCAGAGCACGTTCTGCTTTGAATTGTTGCAACCACCAATCAAGCCGGAGGAATTATTTTCTTTTCTTTTCAAATTTTAGTTTTTTTATATTTTATTTAAATTGATAAATTTTATTTTTTTCGAAGTTGGTGCAACACCACTCGAGTCATCGATATTTCTTTCAAACTCTATTAATCCAAGACCTAGTCTTGGGACATTCCTTCTAATTTTTTTGTGAGATATTTGAAATGGAGCACAAAGAGATGCTTGACCGAAATGTCAATGAACCACCTCCATATGAGATGTACTTGAGGCACGAATTCAATCTATGGAGGATGTAGATGGAAAATTTCATCCTTATGAACGACTTTGATGGTGGAGACTTTAAACCTTCACTCAGTCGATTAGAGACCTTAAGAGGTGACCGGACAAGCTCTCTTAAGGGGAACCGGAGACTTTAAACCTTCAACAAGTTGATCAAGGCATATGGATTGTGAGTATCATATTTATCTCATTTCGTTCGGTAGTATACGGTTGATCGATTCATCATGTAACCTGAAAATTCATTGGGGAAGGCTTTTATGTCATATTCAACCTCTTTACTTTGCTCGGAAGCATATGGTTACATAATCTATCATATAGACTGAAGATCTCTTATAAAACAATTATATTGCGTCTGGTTTACCTATTTCGTCTGGGAGTATATGCTCGACCGATTTATTAGGCAGATCGAGGGTCCTTTATACAATCAGGGCGTGCAACCTATCATAGAAGCCCAGAGATCATTAGGGAAAATTCATTCAGCATTATATGTCACTCAAAAGATAACTATCAGGTCTACTTATTTTGATTATAATTTCTCTATGGGTTTTTTTTGCAAAATATATGTGGCAGATGTATTGAAGAATTTAAGCTATATGTATATTAGGGTTGTTCCGAAGACATGGGAAGTTACACAAGGAAAAATAGGTAATTGCAAATTTTAGTATTTGATATATAACAAGTAGTGCACAGTAATGATGAAATAATAGGAAGATGTAAATACAAGATTTCAATTTTATTCAAATCTGCTTAAAAAGTCTTTTGTGAGCTCCTTGTTAAGCCAACACTGATTTATAAATAGAGGAGGAGATTCTCCTGATAAGTAACACCCCTCCCTTAACTGTTGGATAACTCCTTCAATAGAATGGGTGAGAGTTCCTACAATGCGTCAGACATATTCCTTGCTAAACCCAGGGGAGTCCAAATAGGATCTGCATCCGCTTTGCTAGCGCTCCTTATCGCCTACCTTATATGCTTGAAGTTCAGATTGTAGGTTCTCCTTGCCTTTCAGGGTAGCACTCTCTGCCTTAGAGCTCTCTATCTCTTTCAAGAGTAAGCTTATTTGCAAATCTTGGGCTCGTAGTCTTTCTTGTTGCTGAAACAATATAAAATCCTTAGAGGTTAATTCTTGAGCTAACTCAAGAGATCTAGATCCATGGGATAATTGTAGTTGGTCCAAAAGAGTAGTTTTGTGGGATAAATCTGAAAGAGCTTTGTCTTTCAGAGATTTCTCTACCCAGAGTTGAGATGTACTCTGCTATAATTGGAGTTCCACGTCTTTCTTTTCTTCCTCTCGAGATTGTAGTAATTGGCGATAATCTTGTAGGGCCTTCTCTAAGCCAACATTGAGTTCAGCTTGAGAATTTACTTTATCTCGTAGTTGAGTAATTTCATCATTAGGAAGGTTGGAGGTCTACAATTCTTCCACTTTGTCTTTCAAAATTCGGTTAGCCCTTTCTAGATCCGTAGCTAGTTGACCGAAGTGTAAGCTTGAAGCATAAAACTAAAACAAGAAGATAACATAGTTACACTCTGTAGCCATAGACTAAGGAAATTTAATCATAAACTTACTGCAGTAGCTTGACGATTATGATCATCAACACGTTCATAGATGGTGCGCTCTCTCATATGTGCTTGCGAATGCATCCATGACTCAACTAATGCACATTTTAGCTGAAGTATCCCATATGAGGAAGGAATAGGTGTCTGACCAAGTTGAGACGGTAAGCCATGAGATTGTTTAAAAAGGATGGAGGAGCTGGTGGAAGTTATAGGTTGTGAAGAAGAAGTAGGGGAACTTCAGGAGTCGGTAGGGGAACCTGAGAGAATGAATCAGGTGGTGTATGGTTGATCGATGCAGGATCTTATTGAGTAGGTGTATCAGTGGGCCTAGGAATAATTGATCTCCTACAAGGTGATCTCTTAGCTCATGGCCTGGTAGGAGAGGAAGTCAGAGCCTGAAGAAGGGGCGGTGGGGGTACAGAGATGCCTGGTGCCTCCTCAAGGGTAGGAACAACTGGAGGAACATCATGAGACATAGGTATAAGGAGTCCTGGTCTCATGATATTGAGTGCAGAGTAGGAATGAACATGTGTAGGGGACGCAGGTTCCTTACCTCTAGTGTAAGAAATTTCGGAGGGAGTAATAGGAATATGCTCAAAAGTAGGTATGGTGGATATAAGTAAACCCCGGGCTTTAGTGCAAGGTCTTTTAGATTTGACAACAAAGGGATTTTCTTGTTCTGGTGAGCTGGAGGTTTCCTTAGTAGGTTCAGTCAAAGGGAGTAAACCAAGAGAAGAGGAGGGATGATTAAGACAGAGATCTCTTAATAAGTCTTCTCCTATTCTAGTCAGAACTGCTTTTGTTAGGCGAGTATTCTTATACATAAAGGTCGGGAGGATGACCTTAGCTAAAAAACAAGAGTGACAAACTTATGTTAGAAATAATCTACAAGTGAAAATATACGCATAAGGAAAATAAACTTACCAAAGTAAACGTCCAATTCTGTGTCGGCTGGGCTAAGACCAAAAGCAAACAATAAACCTTCTGCGATTAATGCAAGTAGGTTAAATTTTGCACCCTTTAATTTTCCCATGGAAGATCGAAGAACAGGGTCTTCAACAATATCACCTAAGCATGGAGTAGAGGGAAGGCTTCGCTGCCAGGTTATCTGATATGGTGAAGGAGAAGGAAAATGCATGAAAAAGAATTTGTCCCTCCACTCTCTTTGGGGTGAAATTCTATTGAACAGAATGACTTTAGGATATGATTGAAATTTAAATAAGTTGTCATCTATTTGACGAGGAATAAAGAAATAGTGAAATAGGCGAGGAGATAGAGGGAAGTCAAGTAAACTAGAAACAACAATAAAGCCAACCATAATAAAGAATGATTGAGGAATTAGTTGATATAAGGGAAGGTCAAAGTATCTACTAACATCAACAAAGAGGTTATGAAGGGGAAACCTAAAACCTGATAAGACTTATTCCCAAAAGATCGCAACACTCTCTGAAGAAGGAAGGTGAGGACAATCCTCTGACGTAGGGACTACTAGGTATGGAGGAAAACCGTAATTCCACTGAAGTTCATAGGTCTCTTGAACAGTGAACACGGAAGAACATCGAGTGTACCACTCAGTGGGTGTCGACATTGATAGCAAGAAAGATTAGTAAGGACTAAAAGAAAGACTAGCAAAAGGTGGAGAATGAGAAATAAGTAAACTCGAGGAAGAAGAAGAAGCATTGGGGATTTTCCTCTTTTTTCCTTTTAAAAGCTTTAGCCAAATATAAAAAAGGTGTCTTAAGTAGAAGTGTTAGATCAAAATGATAAAAAAGGTGGGGTCAAGGGTGAATCGTTGGCTGGGTTAATAAGGCGGTGAATATAGTGATATGAGTACATTTAGGATGTAAGAAACACGTGTCGCCAATAGGAAAACAGTATCAGCAATCAATACAAAAGGTTATGTTCCCAAGGTATTAGGGTCATTACTAATATTAGACTTAAAAATTCTAAGATCCCAAGGAAGGCTAAATATTTATAATACAAAACATGAGTTATATTACTTTCGTTTTATAAATTTGGTCAGCAATTATAAGCCGATCGAGTCTTAAGGCTAGTTCAAAATATACATGTATGTATAAACTTGGTTGGCCACTAAGGGTCGGGTGAATGTTAAATCTGAGCGAAAGTAAATATAGAGATAAGCGAACTCGATCGGATGATAGAATTCGGGCAAATGTTACGATCGGGAAATAATAGGCATGGATTAAAATAAGAGAGGTCCTCCTGTAGAAGACTAATGAACAATAAACCTAAAGAAAATGGAACAAATCTGATCGAATGTTAAAATCCAAATGAACACCAATTCTGATGAAAAACATCCATCAATAACAAAATCAAATCAACTGTAGAAAAAATCAATATAACCTCATCTGATTATACAAATTTTCATAATAGCTAAAGTTAAAGATAAATTGTGTGAATATTTGAAACATCATAGGAAAAGGTTGTTACTTAAAATTGTTAAAAGGGTTCTTCAATACAAAGATAAATTGAAAATTATATCAGCTTAGGAAATAAATCAGGAGGCTTGGTCCTAA
>JBBMJZ010000002.1:10250083-10261158 GCA_037833815.1 Zingiber zerumbet
AATTGGTGATGTGGGGCCGCATTCGATCAGGCATCCGGGGGGGGCGCTCGATCAATGGAGTCATCCGCTAGAAATACTCCCCTGCGCGATTCTTGTCAGGCACAGGCACCAACAAAGGGACTACATTGCGCGGTTCTGGTCATTTCTCCTTTCAGCTTCAATATTCTAGAGGATCCATTGCCTCATCATTATTGACCACTAACTACAAGAGACTACATTAGTTTAATGGATCCCAAGGATTATATCTGTAAGTTTAAGAATACATCACTGCAACACCAGTATTTAGATGGAGTGAAGTGTAGGGTATTCCTAACTATGCTCTTGGGACCGACACAAAGGTAATTTTCTCGACTCCCACCAAACTCTATTCACTCATTTGGAGAATTCAAGAATATATTTCTACACCACTTTTCTAGCAATAAGAGGTATCACAAAACCTTCATAAATTTATTTGCCTTGAAATAGAAGTTGAAGGAGACGCTGAAGGACTATATTCAAACATTTAATAGGATGAAACAAGATGTTACTTTAGCTACCTCAGAGATACTTATGAGCGCACTCTCATAGGGCCTTCTAAAGGGAGATTTTTTTAGATCTTTAGTGAGAAAGCCCCCTGTTAGTTTTAATAATTTAGTTGGTCGATCAATCAAGTATGTGAATATGGAAGAAGTTCAATTTGCTAAGAGAAAGGACCTTGGAATTCCAAACCAACCTAATAGTCAGCCCGAGCAAAGAGCACCTCCTTTTGCTTTGAAAGCTGGCGAATCTTACTTGTACAAACACAAGGATCGTCGAGCAGAAAGATCCATTCAGAATATAAAGGCTACTCCTCTAGCCCAACATTTGGGTCCTAAACCTCCAAAGTAGGAACGTTTTTGCATTTACCATCAGTCCCGTGGGCATGCAACAGAAGACTGCTACACCTGTAACAATCACCAACAAAGAGCTGTCACTCATACATGTTATAAAACGTTGAGGTATATTTCATCTTGGTCGACTCAACTGATCTAGGACAATAGCTGATTTGTACAACAAGATCAACGAGAACATGAACCCCCTAAACGACAAAGAGAGGCTTCATAGTCATATGAAGAAGAGAATCAGAGGAAACAAGAAAAGGGAAAAGTTGTTTCTTGGGGGCCTACAAAAGGCCTAATCGGGATAATCTCGGGAGGACCAATTGATGGTGACTCCAACCGAGCAAGAAAAACTCATTCATGCCAATTAGAAGTTCATGCGGTGGGAACTAGTCGGGATCGAAGTGTCAATCCTTCTATCAGCTTTAACCCTGAAGACCTTGAGGGGATTGAAGTGTTGCACAAGGATGCCTTGGTAATCGAAGCTCTAATTGCAAATTATATTGTTAAGAGGATTTTTGTGGATACAGGAAATTCCGTGAATATTATCTTTGAAAGGATAATGGACCAAATGCAAATTAATAATGAAGAATTGCAACCCCTAGCTACACCGCTGATCAAGTTTACTGGGCATCAAGTATAGAGGCTTGGAATGATTTCCTTCTTAGTATCACTCGAAGATGCTGCTCTAGAGAGGACCAGGAGGACACCTTTTTATGGTGGTGGACACTGCTTCTTCCTACAATGTGATTTTGGGGAGACTCACACTAAACACCTTCCAAGCAATCGTCTCCACTTATTACCAGAAGATCAAATTTCCGGTGGAAACTAGGTGGAGGAAGTGAGGGGGTGACTAACTAGCATCTCAAAAGTGTTATGTGGAAGTTATTTGACTTGAGTCCAAAAAGTTAGGAGAACTCTGAAAACTTTACAAATTTCCCAGAAGCTTCCTTTACCCTGACTGACTAAAGATGAGAAACCTCACTAACAGAAGGAAGATGAACAAGAGGAGATACACATTCATCCTAAGCGAGAAGACGATGTTACATGAATCTCTGCCAATATAGAACCAAGCTTATAGTAAAAAACAAGTAGACTGCTTTAGGAAAAACTATGATATCTTCGCCTGGTCAACAATGAAGTCAAAGGTGTTTTTCCTAAGCTGATGGAGCATAAATTAAATATATTGTCTAATTTTTGACAGGTCAAACAGAGAAGGAGACATTTCAGTGCTCAACAAAATAAGATCATCCGAGGAAAAGTAGACAAACTACCTGAGGCAGGACATATAAAAAAGGTACAATTCCTAACCTAGCTTGCAAACATTGTATTGGTACTGAGTGGTAAATGGTGTGTCTATATTAACTTCCAGGACCTCAATCGAGTGTGCCCAAAAGTTTATTATCCCCTCCCTCACATAGATCGGATACTAGATTCAACCTCTGGATGTGAGTACATCTATATATTAGATGCTTATCAAGGCTATCATTAAGTCCTATTAGCTCCTAATGATCAAGAAAAAGTAAGTTTTGTCACTATAGACAGAACATATTACTACACCGTTATATTGTTTAGTCATAAAACTACAAGAGTCACTTATCAAAGGATGATGGATAGGGTGTTTAAACATCAAATCGGGCAAAATAGGGAGGTTTATGTGGATAACTTACTCCTAAAGACAATCCAAGACAAAGATTTAATTGCGGACATTCAAGAGACTTGTGATACTTTGAAAAGGCATAGATTCAAATTAAATCCAAAGAAGTGGGTCTTTGGTTTAAGAATGAGCGTTGTTTGGGATATATAGTGATCAAATGGGGCATCGAAGCTAATCCAGAAAAGGTAGAAGCTCTGTAGTGTATAACTCCTCCTTCAAGAAACTCAAAGATTAGAGGGTCGAATTATAGCTCTGTCTAGGTTTATTTCCCAAAAGGCTGATCAGAGTCTATCATTCTTTAAAGTCCTTCGTAAAGCTTCTAAATTTGAGTTGGATGTCAGATGTGATCAAGCCTTCAACTAGCTCAAGAAATATTTAGCCGGTTTACCCATACTATCCAAATCTATAGTAGAAGAAACATTATTCTTATATTTATCCATGACTGAGCAGGCTGTCGGCTCATCCCTATTGCAGGAAGAAGGAATAGTTCAATACCAAATTTATTTCCATAGCCATTTATTAAAAAATATAGAAGGCAGATATTCCGTGCTGGAGAAGTTGACATTTGGCTTGGTTTTAATCGGTCAATAGTTGAAGCCATATTTTCTATCTCATCCCATCATTGTCCTTACGAATATCCAGCTTGGTCGGGTCTTGATAAAGCCTGAAGTTTCTAGGTAGCTTGTTAAATGGATAACTAAGCTCAGAGAATATGATATCCAATATCAACCCTGCATGACAGTCAAAGCACAGGCTTTGGTAGATTTTATGGCAGAAATTTCCAATTTTGATTGTGAAGAAACCTGGAAGGTATATGTGAATACCTCTTCCAATTTGCTAGCACACTCTTAGTTGTGTTTTTCCTCCATCTCTTGTGTTCTTGTGGATACTTCTAGAGGTGTGTACACTTGAACACACTTGAGATCTGAAGAATCTTGGACGAGCGGGATTTACGAAGGGCTTCACTTCAAAGGTATAATCTCTACCATGTAGATCTAGGATAGAAACAAGTACATGAAAAAATTTTATCTTCGCACGGATCCGTGGTAAGACTTCGGGGTTTCCGCAATGCAAAAAATGATTTTTGCGGTCCGAAAGTCCCAACATAGGGATGACCCTAGAATCACTTTCGGTTGATTGTATGACTTCCTGATCTAGAGTCAGTACCTTTACTTGATCAAGATGATACAACATTCACTATTCTAGAGCCTCCAGAAACCTATCAGGATGGTAAGGTCAATGTTTCTTTAGAATCTTTAGAAAATTTTATGGAGGTAATTCATTTTGATTGTATTGAATGTGACACATCTTTTGATTCATGCTCTGGTGATATTGATATTATTTCTAGTCCATCTTATACAACATGCGTGCAGGAATTATATCTTGTGTTTAGTGAACATGATTTCTACATACATTTTATTTGCGGTCAATTACATAAGGATGCATTCTATCAATTGAAGAAAGACCTAACATTGTATGCAATAAAGCTTCTGGAGTGGACACTCCAACTGAACCGTCTTCGGCCACCAGAGAACATTTTTGAGGAGTCGATGGTGAAGGGAGCGAGCCTCACTTCACCTACAACCATTCCACTTCCAGATTGGCTTCTGGAGCTGAATCAACTGTAACCACCAGAAATTCAGGGGAGTCTGTTCCATCTCACATTCTCTTTTTCTTTTTTCTTGAATATATTTCTTTATTTTATTTTCTTCTACTTGGTAGTTTATTTTTAGTTTATCTTGTCATTTTTCATAATAAATTCCCTATGCACTCTTTTTATCATCTTAAACATTATGAAAGGTAGTTAAATTTGATTGTCAAATTTAATGATTTATTGTCATGATTGGATTCTTGGATTGCATGTGATTACAACTTGACGATGGATTTCATGTTGGTACATTGAGATGATAATTTTGATATACCTAGTGAGGATATTTGTAAGTCTATTATTCCCATTGATGTGCAATGCACTTGAGGTTAATGTTACTCTTAGAAATTGCTTAATTCTTTTGAGACCACATTATCATAGGATTGCATGATTGTTATGAAGGATATCTCACTTACTTTTATTCATTCTTTTTGTTATCACATATTTCTTGAATAAAATTCATAGCATCCATCATATCATTTGTTTCTCTCTTCCATTTATTTTTCTTTATTTATCGTTTGGATGTGGATATTTTTTTATGTTGTATGATGAGTGTTTTTCCCTAGAATAGCTTAATAGAATTTAGAAGAGGTATAGGTGAATTATGCTTGATCTTCATAGATAAATCATGCTATTTATTATTTTATTTGAGTTATTGATGGTTATGTATAGGGAAAATACACAACCCGTTGAAAGAATTTAAAAAACAAAAAATAGAAATAGAATTATAAAAAAAGGAAAAAAAACAAATGAAAAAAAACAAAGGATACAGAAATGGAAAAAACAAAGAAAAAAAATAAAAAGAAAAGAAAAAAATAGAAAAAAGGAAAATGCTTTGACATGTGCTATTTTATATTTGTGGAAGATTTTTTTTGAGTGACAATCGTAATGGTAGCAACATTAAAATATTATTGTATATCATGAATGAATTTTAATTGAAAAGCTATAGTAGAGGTTTTTCACATATTATTGAGTTGTGAAAAGCTAGCTTAAAAATTTAGATAAAATATCTTTTAGGCATTGTTTTCTTGTACTCAATTATGCAACATTTCATTATGTCCATGTCTTTCACATTACCTTGCTTTATCTTCCTCTTTTCTTTTCTTATGCTATCATTTACTTTGATTCATGTTTCTTTTACCATATAATTAATGCCTTCATTATTTTATTGTGCACTCTTATGTAAGATAGTGGTAGAGATTAGAAGCAAAGCAAATATATGGTAGTGCATGAACCATAAGTAGCTTGAATGAGCTCCATTATTGCATGTATATGAGAGGAGAGCCACCATTACTTATCTTGTGAGGTTATTTTCTTATCATTCTCATTTTATCTAGTATGTATTGAAATTATCATGTTTGTAATTAGTGTATGAATTAATCCATGATTGCTTGGGTCATTTGAATTTGACAATCCTAGGTAACTTTCATTTACTATTTTCTAAACATGATTGAGAATTGCTAGGGGAATGCATCTTAGTTATTTTCTTATTTTGTTCACTTGCTCGAGATGAGCAAGAATAAGTGTGGGGGAGTTAATAATGAGTATTTTGATGTATTATTTCGACTCTTTTACTTAGCATATTTTACCTTCTTGTATGCTTAATTTCGTATTTATATTATGTTTTGCGAGTAGAAACACATTTTGAACTTAATTATAAATTTCTTACAATTTTAGAATTAAATATCATGTTTTTTATGCAATTTTGTAAGAAACTCAAAGAACCATGAATTAGGGTCTGATCGGATTGAATCTGACTTGATTTAAGGTCAAATTGAGGAGATCAAGCTGAATCAATATGAACCGTTGATCCCGATCTAGAGATATCTTGTTCCTTCATTTATATCTAAGTCATCCAGCCCTCCATCCAGATGTGAAGCTATGTGGACAATCATATCTCTCTAGATCAATTTAAAGAAGGAACAAGATCTCTCTAGATCAACGACTCAGATGAAGATCCCTTCATCACTTTAATCAATCTCAATTTAATCTCAAGATCAACGACTCAGATGAAGATCCCTTCATCACTTTAATCAAATGGCCAGGATTTCATCAAATCGGATGGCTTAGATTAAAGGAGGAGAAAAACCCTTTCCTTTACTCCTCTCACGGATGAACATAGAAGACCACACTTCTTCCTCCTTGCATTTTTTGCCAGGGCACAAACACAGTGCCTCCCTCACCTTCTTCTTCTTCCTTTCTCCTCATCTCCGGCCGACGGCTTCTCCTCTTTTCTTAACTGGCACTAGCCGACCATCCACAGTCCATTCCTCTGCTGAGTTCCAAGCAGCGACAATAGCAAGCATCTCTTAGCAGCGGCTACAAGTGACAGTGATGATTCCCTCGGTCAAGCTCAACTCACCGGCGGGGTCTCCGGTGTTTACCTTCTTTCCTCGAATCCTAGAGGCCGACCATAGCAGGTTGTAAAAGCTGGGTCTTCAAGGTTCAATGGTGGCAGCGAGCTCTGACTAACTTTACCTCACCAGAAGGTTCTTCGGTGTGATCTCCACTATCCAACTTCCTTCTGGCAGCTCCACCGTTTGGAGTTCAGGCGGCAGAGCAAGGAGGTAGCGGTGACAGTCCATCTCCATCTCCTTCAACTTCTAGTGAAGGGGTTCTTCATTAGAAGATTCATATCATCCTAATTGTTGTCGAAGCAAGTAGCAATCCAGCAGTGTGATACTGCTCACCAGAGTCAGGGGTTCTTTCTCCGGGCCTTCGTGTGATGACGAGGGTAGTCTTTGGTATTGGAAGTGGATGTGTAGATTGTGGTTGGGATACTTAGTTTCTTTTATGTTTATTTTTTATGTTTGCTAATTTTGATTGAATGTTTGTATTGAACTTGATTTTCCATATTTGAATTGCACTAATCTTGCTTCATTTGTTTCATGCATGTCACATGTTTGGTGAAATGTCTCTTTAAATAGTTAGGTTCAATTTGATGCATTTTAATTTGTTTAATTCTTGTTTTGCCTTATTTTTTCAATTTCGTGAAATTCTAGTTTTGATTGAATGCAATTAGGATAGATTAGTTTAGGTTTTGTTACATGCTTTAGATTTCGTTAATGCTTTACTTCATGTTGGCCTTTTAATTTCTACAATTGTAGTTAGATTAGACTTAACTTTCATTACTTGTATTGCCTTTCATTTACTAGAGTAGATTTTATTTAATATTTTTCTATTTTATTCCTTAGTTTAATTATGTTGATATGAAACCCATAGCGTAGAGTGACAATGCATTGTGGATTAATTATTAGCACTTAGTTAGATTTCATTCCAGCATTAGATTAGTTTCCTACTTGCTTTGATTTTCATTTGTTAGATTTAGAATCAAAACCCAAACCCCTATTTCATTACCATCCTATCATTATATTCGTTGGGAGATGACCAGAGTCATTTCTATACAGTATTAGTGTAGTTAAAGGGGTTTAGTACTTAAATTCTTTTGATATCATTTCACAACAAAAAAAATGACTTTATCATGTACTCTTCCATATCTCTTCATTACTGAAATGCACTGAACTCGTCGACTCACTTTCCATGTTATCCTTCTTGTTCACTACGTCTTCTACTCGACTTCTTGTTTTCTTAAGTCCTTACACACTCAAATACAGGGCATTAAAAACATAGGAAATAACTAAACTCAGTTGATCATATTAATATTATCCATGGGGTACTTACAGAAATATCCAAATATCAAACTTTCTTATCTTATGAAGCTTTTGCATTTTTTGCTAAAGTGAAATTGCTAGTAACTGAACTGAGAAATGCCTAGATGATTGAAGAGAGGTAGAAGTATGAACTTTTAATTTTCATCTATTTTTATAGTTTCCTGGTAGCTAAACTATGTTTTTTTTTGGTAAATACATGTTTTGGCAAATGTATGTTTTTGGACAATTGCTGCTATTGAAAGATTGCTAGGAAATGTACATTTTTAGTAAATTACTGCTACTGAAAGATGGCTGGTAGCTGAACTATTTTTTTCTGAACTAGGAAATATAATGAAAGGTTGAATATGGAAGATTGAAGTGAAATGACAATATAAACTTTTTTATTTGTATTTGTTTATTTTTCTGAGCGGTGAAATTTAATGTTAGCTACACTTTTAACCAGCTAAACTTGGATGTTGGATGCTGGATGTTGTATCTTGTATGTTTCAAAACATATAAGTTATTGATATTCTATTTTGTTATAAATTATTGAGCTATCATTTTATTTATTGCCCTTAGTTTGTATTGGTTCTAGATTTTATTTTATTTTTTTCCAAATTATTTGAATTGGAAATGAGTTTTTTATGAAAATTTTATTATGGTTATATATATATATATATATATATATATATATATATATTTTTTTTTTTTGGTACCCAAGATAGTTTTGGTGTGATCAAACAAATTAAGTTAGTCGTGTTATGTTTAACCTTGTGTCTAAGTGTATAGAAACTTAGGAGCACATGACGTCGAGTAAAAGACACAGCTAGCGAGAAAGACGACGCGAGAAAGAGCCGACGGGCTTAGTACATTTGAGGGATGAGGTGCTGCGGAAGAGTACATCAGTGGACGAGAAGGGAGTGTGCGGTGTTTCCGAGGGACGAGAAGTTGGAGCGGAAAATTGCTCGAGAAGCAAAAGACGTAGCTGTCCGAGGAAAGAAAAGCTGTGGAAGAGTATGCTGGCAGACGAGAAGGAAGCAAGAAGCAATTCCAATGGACGAGAAGCTGGAACAAAAGTTTGCTCGAGAAGGCCGAAAGTTGGGTTTAGGTGAACCCTATTCTGGATGGCCGAAATCACCCAAGCGAGAGGATCCAGAGTGGAAGAGTCGGACCATTACGAGTGGAGCCGAAGCAGGAGGTCGGGACCAAAAGTCAACAAAAGGCTGGCTTCTGAGACTCAGGGCGCCCAGAATAGTCCGGGGCACCCCGACCAGTCTGGAGCGCCCGGACCAGTCCAGGGGACCCTAACTCTAGGCACCCAGAACTCTTCAAGGTGCCCGGAACCCAAAACTTAGCCAAATTCAACATGACACGTACCATTGCGTCGAGAATAAAATATTCATTCTAGGCGCCTGGAACCCTTCCAGGCGTTTGGAACCCTTCCAGGCACCCCGAGTAGGGCTATATAAGCAGCCCTACTCTCAGAAGCTAAAAGAACAAGAAATAACAAGCAACACTTGTAGACGCTTTCATTTCTGTTTAGCTTCATCATTTCTGTGTTTTCATTGATATAAATGTTGGTTGCTACTTGAAAAACCTAATGGTTCCACTGTACAAAAATTTTGTTCAAGGCCTGAACCTTTCCTAGCTACCATGTGTTCTTTTAAATTAAACTTGGATCGCCTGCGGAACTTAACACGTTTGATCCTAAGTTTAACTTATATATTCTTTTAGGTTTAGACTTGGATCTCCTGCGGAACTTAACACGTTTGATCCAAATCACCTTAGGTTACAAAGTCAATTAAATATTTATTTTCAAAATCGGCTTCTAGTACTGCATGGTGAGGCACTAGGCCTTCTTGGATATGGGAGCAACCACCACTGACTAGACAAAGTCTTTTAAGGAAATTTAATATTTAACTTTCCTAAAATAACCACAGGTTAACCACAAAGAACAATCAAAACACAAGTTCGAAAAAGAAAACAAAAGAACATAACATCGAAACTAATTCGAAATCTAGAATCATATGTCTCTTGTGTTTGGAATTCTTACGAAGAAAAATAACTAGCATGATGCGGAAAATAATTACTAGTTATACCTTTTCTTCGCTAACAATGACCTCTTGATCTTCTACCGTATTCCTCTTCTTATCCCGGACGTTGTGTGGGCAACGATCTTCCGAGACGAGAACCACCAAGCACCTTCTTCTCCTTTGCAAGGTTTGGCCACCACTAGATCTCTAAGAGAGGAAGAGGTTCGGCTACTACCACCAAGCTCCAAGGGATGTTAGAAACAAAACCTTCTTTCTCTCCTTCTTCTTCAAGCAATATCCGACCACCTTTTAATCTCCTTGAGTTGATGAGGTTCGGCCAAAGCAAGAGGAAAGGGAAAGAAATAGGGCCGACCACACCAAGGAAGAGTGGGAGGAAAAGAATAGAGGTTGTGTCTCATGAAGGCACCCATACCCCCTCTTTTATATTCCTTGGCTAATCCATAAAAGGAAATTAAAATTTCTTTATTTTCCTTGCCATTGGTTTATAAGGAAAAATTAATTAAATTTTCCTTATTCTCTTTATCATGGCCGGCCACCTCATAGGCTTCAAATAAGGAAAGTTTTTATCACAAGATTAAAACTTCCTTATTTGCTCTCGGAAATTTCTAAATAAAATTTCCTCTTTTCAAAATCAATTTTATAATTTAAAAATTCTCATGTGGATGGTTACAAATAGGAAAGTTTTCGCCAAAAAATAAAATCTTCCTTTTAACTACAAATAAGGAAAGATATCAATCCTTCTCTTAATCTTTTGTAGCAATCTATAAAAGGCAAGATATAAATTTTTAAACTCTCTTTTAACCATGACTTCCACATGAGAAATATTTTAAAAAAAATAAAACCCTTTTATTTTAATTTTGGCCGACCACCAACTTGGGCTCCAAGTTAGGGCTGGCCACCCATTAATTCCATCAAGGCTTGACCGGCCCTACCTTGGGCTCCAAGCTTGGCTTGGCCTGCCACCTTAGGATGGGTAAGAAGGTGGGTATAGGTGGGTGTAATACTCTATAACTAAGAGGCTACGATAGGGACCGAGAGGAGGAATCGGTTTTGATCTCCCGATGAAATTAAGCTTCCCGCATTCGCCCCGAATACACAACTTAATTTCATCAATAATAATTCATTCTACTAGAGAACTATTATTGAACTACCGCACCAATCCCAAATTACATTTTGGGCTCCTTCTTATTATGAGTGTGTTAGTCTCCC
>JBBMJZ010000002.1:10280321-10291145 GCA_037833815.1 Zingiber zerumbet
TATTTATATACAAGAATATGATACAACAAGTCCATAATACAATCATCAAATGATTGGCTCTAGGGCTCTAACTAACAATTTTGCAGTGTCTTTAATTCTTCCAAGCATGTTCATCACAGTGTTGAAGATATTATAGAAGAAATTTTTCTCAACATGCATGACATCTAAATTATATCGAATGAGTAGATACTTCTAATAGGGAAGCTCCCAAAAAATACTTCTTTTCTTCCAACCATACTTGCACATCCTAATAATGTATTTATTTATCTCATCGGAACTAAGTTGAGATACTGGTAGAAATCCATAACTATCTATTTGTTCAATAATTTCTTCACTTGAAATATGTATTGTTGGAGGAGGTTTTTTTTACTACAACATTCTTTAGTATTTTTTTTATTTAACCTGAAAGGTTGATCAACAGGTAAAAATTTACGGTGATTATCAAACTAAGATATATTCCCACTGTAAGGTAATGAAAATACATCATATCACTGTCATGTAGTGTAAGCTTGGTAATTTACCAGTTGTGCTCTATCTTGATAACATTGAGTATGCTGGAAAATCACTAATCATCAATAATAATGCAGCATGAAATCTAAAATTAGTTTTACTTGCAACATCATAAGTGACTCACCCTGCATTCTATAATTTATTCAACTCGCCTATCAGATGTTACAAGAAAATATCTATCTTCTCTTTGGGATTAGTTGGATCAGAAATAAACATAGTAAGGAATATAAATTCATCTTTCATGCACATCCATAGTGGTAAATTGTATAATATTAATATAACTAACCAAGATAAATATTGTTGTTCTAACTGATCAAATGGCTAAATTCCAATTGCGAAAGGTCTTAATCTCACATTACGTAGTTCGATTGCAAAGGAGGAAAATGTAGTATCAAGATATTTCTATGCAAGGGAATCACAAGGACGACAAATAATACCTCCTTCGTGCTCATGTTCATGATGTCAAATCATGTGGCAAGTTGCAGCGGTAGATATATATAAACGTTGAAGTCTAGCAGTTAAAGGAAAGTAATACATCACTTTCCAAGCAATATTTTTCTTCTTCTTTGGAATGCGAGTATGATGCTTATAACAAGGATGAGTACAAATTTTGCATTTACTCAGATTGTTGTCTTCATTATAAAATATCATGCAATTATTTGTACAACAATCAATCTTCTCTACAAGTAAACTTAAACCTCTAACTGATTTCTTTGTACTGTAAAAATTATCAGTCATTATGTTATCAGCAGGAAGTAACTCTGACATCGATTAACATATGTCATCGTAACATCTTTCTGAAAAATGATATTATGATTTCATATTCAATAACCTTGCAGTAGCTGATAGTTAGATATGACTAGAGAGAATACCTTCCCACACTTCTCTTTCACTAGTCTTTAGCATTTCATATAATTGCTGATATTCAGGTGTTGGTATTTCATCTATATTGGAATAATTAACTGTAGCATTCATCGCGTCATGAACTATTGATTGCATTGCAATATCATAAGTTGATAATTCAAGCGCAGTAAAGTTGTGCCAGATAACGAACCACCAGAAGGTTCAATTGGTTCATACAAATAAAGTTCTCCGTGGCAGTACCGATTATAGTAATTTGGGATAAAACTATTTATACATATATGTACTTTCATGGTATCCTCATTACAGAAGGATCTATTTCTACATTTCGAATGATTACACGACACCGTAACTTAGAACCATTCATATATTCTGGATGACTCTTAACAAAATTCACAAACTCTTCAATTCTAGCAATAAAATCATTTCTAATAAATTTGTTTTCTAATCGATTGCACATCTAAGCTTTGTTCATAGATATTGTCACCTAATGAGAATATAATTTAAAATACTATTAAATTTGTACAATTTGATTTAAGTTGAAATAAAGTAATCAAACATAATATAGTGTAGATAGATTTCATTTAACAACCTAATAGGTTAGCTTAGATATAATATTCATTTTCTAATGAACATTCAATTTAGTGAACTAAAAAAACCTAGATTGTTTTTTCATATATTGAACTTTTAGTATCTATCAACCTAAATCATAAAAAACTTAGATTTCATATCAGACAAATAACAAACAATGTTATCTTTCAGGCTCCAACCAAAAGATAATAAACTTTAAACATAACATAAATATAAACATATCAACATTAAAATCACCAAATGACTATTTCATGTTATATATCAAAATATTAACTTAACCTACGTCTAAATTCAACCATGTAAAATAACACATATTTACTATTTATTAAATTATACCTGAAGAAGAGTAGTCTAGCCGGTGAAGAGCAACAAATCTTGTATACTATAAAAAAATTAGCAAAAATTAATCACAAACAAACATAACAAAAAAGTATGCAGCGAATCGAGCTTGTAGACGTGAGCTTGCAATAGGGCGAGCTCGATTAAGTGGCTTGTTAAGATTGTGGTCAGTCGCGCTAATGGTTGGCGACCGGCTAAGCAGTTGGCTGTGAGTTGACAGCCGTCTATACTGCTAGCAACCAGCCACAGTGTGACCAGCACACGACTAGCTACCAACAGCCGACACAGACACCGACTGCTTGCTAGAGGCTAGTACAATCGTTGGCTGCATGCTAGCTGCTGGCGGAGCAAAGCCACCAGCACATGACTAGCGGTCAACAAAATCGCCGCCACATGCTAGTAGTTGACAAAGCCGCCAGCCGCGTGCTAGCAACCGGCAAAGCTGCTAGCCGCGTGTTGGCGGCCTGCAAAGCCATCAACATGCGGCTGGCGATCGGAAAAGCCACCTGCTGCATGTTCGCGATCGGAAATGTCGCCAACCGCATGCTGGCAGCCGATAGAGATCGGGAAGTGGAGAAAAGGACTCGAAAAGGAAAGAACTTACCCGAAGATCGCTAGAGAGGAGAGCATGCGTCGGGATCACTATAGACCAGAAAACGAGCGTGCAAGGAGAAGGGCCCATGCTTTATTCTTATTTTCAGGATTCCCAACATAATTTAGATTCCTTCGAAAATCCTAAAAAATTATTACCGACAAAATTAGAATTCCATCGTAATCTCATATTTTTCTCATAATAATAAAATTACCGGCAGATGTTGAATTCCATCGATAATATTAAAATTATACTGACGGAATAATGTTCCATTGATAAATTTCATCTGTAAACCTAATATTTTTATAGTGTAATTCAAACATTCATGAAAAACTTCGTATTCATCTTGGTAAGTTATTATTTATGTTTGTGTAATACACATAAGATCAATTAATTTAGTAAATTTAAATAACTTGTTAAACTAAATGAATAAATTTGAACACATATATTCAACTTATTAATATTCACCAATAATATTCTTAAACCTTGTTCATCACTAAACTATTAGCAACCTACTAAATAAATAAATAAATAAATAAACTTTTAAAATAAATAAATAAATTTATATTATTAAATTTAATAATCAACCAATTAAGTTTAAAAATAAAAAAGCCTTAAATAAAATTGAATTATGAGCCCAATGTCATCTAAATTAACCCAACTTAAACCAAACTTATATAAATATCAAAAAGACTTCAAACTTAAATAGTCATTTCAACGAGTTGATTTATTTCAGACTCGGCTTTAGTCAATGACATGATCAAAAAGCTTTAAACACCATCAAGCTTGACTCCGGATTCATTTACCGTCCTAATTATATATTTACTCCAAAAGTTAAAGTAACGAAGAATTAAATAAACATCTTCAACGATTTATGCAGTCCTATAAAAATTTTTCAAAATACTCACATAAGACGACCAGAAACCCAACATCCAATAATTATACATCTCATTTAATAAAAAAATCTCTACACTGGTGATAATACAGAGCAGACATCTTTTCCGTCGGCTCATATATTTCCCTTCAAGGAAATACGAAAAAACCAAAAAAAAAAAAGTACCGCCCACATCATCACGATCAAAACACACAATTTTATACACAATCTAATTTGACAAAATAACTTCTTTTTTGACATTTTCTTTTGTTTTTCCCTTAATCATGAAATTGAGTATCTGATGTGCCTTGATGAGCCACAAGACTTGGCTTCAGCAGGCTTCACAGAAACAGGAGGGCTTTGAGAGCTCCCCGATGTCTCTGAGCTCCTAATCGTCTGCCCCTTTACTGCCCACAGCTTATCAAACAACCTCCTCGACCTAGACGACGACGACGACGACAACAGCAGGCCCCCGCTGCCCCCCTTGTCGCTCATGCTTTTGCTCCGCTTGTCATCGCTGCTTCGGCACTCATCTACCTTTATCTTCAAGCTCCCTAGCTGCTGTTTCAGGCTGCAATGGTGCTCCGACACAACCCGCCCTTCCCACTCTTCGTCCATTGCTGTTCGAGGTACTGAAGCATTGTCGGTCGGTGCCAGTGTACTCCTGGTTGCCTTTAACTGCTCGAAGAAGAGGACTTGAACGACGGTTCGAAGTGGCAGTCTCTCATTTTGTGCCGCGTGGGCATAAGCCTCGGACGAGAGCTTCTTAACGTTTATCAAGTTGCAAATCCTCCTTTTATCGGCTTTCAACAAGTTTGGATGTTCCTGAGATATTTTCAATCGAGAAGATAAAAGGCATAACATCATATCTCTACAAACCAATCATATTAAACCTGTCCGACGAGTGACTGTGACTATTACTTTTAACCACAATTCTAACGACAAGATTATATCGCAAGATTGATACTAAAGAATAGTAAAAAGTTTTCGAGAGCTTACCTTTAAGTAGATATCAATGGCCGTGTACAATCCATCATGAACTGGCCTTGCTGAATCAGGAATTGACACGGTAAGCTTACTAAATCTAGATATCGATACGTTAGGATCGTTCGCTATTTCAGAAAGATAACCATCAATCAGTTTCCCTAAAGCTACCAATGATCCATTCTTATCGACAAAGCTGCAACCTATATGCGTTGTAAATTTATGAACGAGACTTTGCACCAGATCGACATCATACATCGTATCGCCGCTGCCTGATTTCAAAGGAATCAGCAGACTTTTGACTGAAGCTTTGTGCAACTGAATCCCGATTCGATCGATAAGTTCATCCTTCAATGCATCCCTAGCTCCAACCAAGATAGCAACTTTTAGCAATTCGAGTAAAAACATGCACGTACACCCTGAGCACTCGTCGGTAGGCAAAAGTGAGATGATGGTTTCTACTATAATCCTGCTCTTTTTCATGTATTCATCATCATCGATCAAAGATTCATAAGAATCGGGCAACCATCGAGCTGCATAAGCCTTGAGAGCCTCCCCGATCATGTCAGAGGGCAGCCTCCCCTTCGATTTCACCACGACCATTACTCTCTTATAAAGATCAACATCCAATTCACATAGATCTTCCATCCACCAGTCACTAGGAACTTTATGCATCCCTTGCAGCTTCTCGACTATCTCAGTAGAGGCTGCAGATTTGCGATCGTAGGTGTACGACCAGTTGACATTAATAGGATCGACCAATGCCTTCGAAGCAATGCAGTCAATGCACCTTCCTACAATCTTCAGCTCTTCAGACCACGGCAAAGATGCCGTAGTCATCTGAAAAACGATGATCGAATCTTTCCAACTCCGTAACACACTCGTGTTGAGGAAAACCTCTAATTTGTGTATCAGATTCCCCTTCTCGACACCTTCATCCATCTCAAGGTACTCCGCGGCACACCTTGTGGAAACAACATTGTAGGCATTGAGAGTCACTGTAATGCCGTAGCAGAATTTCACGCAAATCTCAAATGGTTTCGGTCCACCAGGGAAATCGCGCAAGACGATATCATCTGAACTATTTTCAGTGGCTCTGAGTACCAACCCTTGCAATCGGCTGCTCTTCGCTAAAAGAGGAAACTGCATTCAGATATAACCAGTGAAAACATTTGAGCAACAAATTGAAGTCCATGCAAATTATCGATATCTAAAAAGGACTTGTTTGTTCAACATTTGAGCAACATGAAGAGCTCCAATTCTAGAATCAGATACAAATTGAAGTTCATGCAGATTATCGATATCGAAAATGGACTTGATTGTTCATCAATAACCTGAAAACTATGATTCCTAAAAGGACTAATATATCCAACAACAAGGAGAAGATCATGCAGCTTTGTTTACATGAGAAGAGGGAACAGGATTCGTTTAGCTCTCTTGTTTACTTGGGAGAACTTGTTCCTCAGCCTAAACAGTTTGATATTCTCACAGATTTCTTCCACTCAATTCAGTAAACATGATCCTTCATTATACATCAAAATAAACACGATCGAAATTCGAAAGAGTTGTTCAGTTCATTTACTGACCTTGTGCAAGAAAAATCTCACTTCTTCGACGTGTATAACGACGTCTGTTGGCAGTTCAGACGCCACAAACCTGCATGAGTTTGATATCAATAAAAGAAGAAAGAGCGCAAAGATTTGAAGCAAAAAAAAAAACACAAAATCGACGGCAAGAAGCGATTTTGAGGACGATCGCGGAGAAGGCAAAGATCCAACCTGATGCAGCTCCCGTCCGACCGGAACGCGTCCGGCTTTGATCCGAGCTTCATGAACTTCATCTCCGCCGTCGCCGGAAAAGGAAAGCCTCTCCTGCCTCGTTCTCAAAACCATTCACTTCCCCCAACCTCCAGCGCCGCTCACGCTTTAAAGCCCTCGCCCACACTCCTCCCCTAGCCCACGCCATTCAATTCGATTCAATGCATCCTTCTGGAAATCGCCGCCCCCGCAGCGCGGCCTGCTCCGCGACGCTGCTGCTCTCGGTTTCTTCCCACCAACTCCCGCTGTCTATTGCAGTCTTTAGCGCTGCGCATCATAAAAGAGAGAGAGAGTACGTGTGTGTTGGGAAGAGGAGGAGAATAGCGTGTCGTGTAGTGCGGCGATGGTGATGATGACACGCGCTTACTTATCCGCGCCGTCTGCTTCGCAAGGCACTTCTTTACCAGTTTCCCCTTCTTTATCAGCGCCAGTAATTATACTGTATCCATATTCCATACGTTATTTTTCTCTTTCTCTCCTCGCCTCCGCTCCTGCGACGCCTCGGCCATGGCAAGAGCTGGCGTCCCTTTCGATGGCGCAGCGCCTCAAAAAGCTAGGAGGGGATACTCCGTTCCTGTTTTCTATGGAACGTAGCTGGTCTGCTGGCCAAATACTGCCGTGTTTACTTTTATGGTCTTTGTTGATTTTGGGAAATTTTACATGGACTTTCCGTTGGTAAACCAATCTTTGCATGTAGTTCTCATCTATGAAAATATTTATTTTCACTCTTTAATTAAATATATTTATCTAATTATTATGATATTTTTAGATATAAAAAATCTAAAAATCAGTATAATTTTTCTTAAATTTAATACATTTTAGAATTTTGTATATTTTCTATCAAATTGAGTACAATTCTTTTTTTACCTCAATTAGATGGAAATATACTAGATTTAATAGAAAATATACTCGATTCAAATTTAATGTGCTAAATTTAATAGAAATTATACTCATTTTTAGACTATTTGTATCAAAAAATATGAGGGTTAATTTCGATAGGAAATATACTCGGTCCTAGTATAAAGTACTGGATTAAAATTATACTCTTTTTTAGACTTTTTATACCTAAAAAGATATGAGGGATGATTTTGATAAAAAAATATACTCGATTCTAATATAAAGTACTGACTTTAAGAAAAATTACATTCATTTTAAACTTTTTGTATTTATTTTTGGACTTTTTGTATCTAAAAAATCTTAGTGTAATTTAGATAACAATATTTACATGAGGGAGTTGAAACAAGTAATACTTTGCATGTAAAGAATAAAATAAAATTTTTGATGATTAGGACTGCATGTAAAATTATGATTATGATTAGTGATTTTTCCCTACTTATCCTTTGATTTTTTTTAAATTTATTTATCTAAATAAAGACTCATAAAAATTAAAGAGACGCTTAATTAAATAAAATTATATATTGCTTATATTAAAAATATTTTTATTTCATATTTTTTATATATTTAATTAAAATTATTTTAATAACTACTATATTATATTAGCAAATATAGATTTTAACTCATGGTAAGAGACCATAACTAAAGTTCAATTCTTATGCAGAGTATATTTATTAAATTGATTGAACTATTGATAAAATTGGCATGTCACATCTAAAACCAGCACTGTTTTAAAAATTTATCTGATGATCTGATCTCGAATTATAATATATGTAAATATTATATAAAAAATTATAAATTTTATATACTATAATAGTTATTTACTAAAGTAAAATGTTAAACGGTCAAGTTTGATAGGCGCATGATAGATAAATGGAAGATATTTTACTAGCACCTCTTTGTATTAAAAAAAATTAAACACCAGATAAAATATTTTGCACCATTATAACAGCTATTTTAGGGGTGTCAAAAATGAACCCGATCTGATGATCCAATCCGAATCGACCCGAAAAAAATCAGGTTCGAGTTGGGCATTTTCGAGTTCGGATCGGGTTCAGGTTGGAGGGTTGGAGGGTTAAAAAATTTCGGGTTGGGTCGGGTTGGGTTCGGGTTGACCCGGGTTGGCCAAAATATAGGGTTTTGTGGGTTTTTTTAGGGTAAAATCAAATTTTATTTTGAAAATTAAGATGTTTTATATATAGTAATATCATGTTTGTATGATAATGATGGAATATTGAGGTAATAGTGAAGAATTATAGGGAAAATAACTCAAAAAAGTCGTTTTGAATAGAATTTTCGGGTTATATGGGTCGGGTTCGAGTTGATCGGGTTGGTCGGGTTCGGGTTTAGGTGTTTTGGGTTGAACTTGGGTTTGGGTCGGGTTTAGGTTGGGTAAAAAAAATTAAACCCGACCCGACCCGATCCATCCGAATTGACACCCCTAACTATTTACATAGCTGCTAAATATTTTTTTCTTATTCTGATAATTAGAGACATTCTTTTAATTTGACTTGATAGGTATGGTAATATTTATTTTAAAAGGAAACAAAAAATACAAATAAATCAAAATAAGAGGAGACATTGAAAGGCATATTTTCCAACTCTCCGACCAGATTTCTTCTATTTCAAATCTTGTATCTAATTGTTTCCCAGGCCAAGGAAGTCGCTTCTTTGACTTTTTGCAGTGCCAATTAATTGTCCAATATTGAAGTGACATTCGAATAATTAATTTTAAAAAATATAAAATAATTTTATCCTTTTTTATTATATATATATATATATATATAATCCTAGTAGTCATTGATTGAGTTGATCCAAAAGATTTGCAGCATATCTAATAGAAACTAAACAACAAATGCCAAAGTAAGATACTTCTCTTATAAGATAAGTAGTAATCTCAACTTTAAGGATCAGTTAAACTAGATTAGATGAAACTCTATAAATATGGACTCATAAGGTGAGTCACTTCTAAGAAATCAACTATATTTTTGTATTTTTGAAAATCTTCTCGATTGAAAATTTTCCCAAAGTGGAGAAACTTATTATAAAACCTTTCGAGGTATAATATAAATAATTGAGATGGTACTTAGCTTTCATTTTTTTTTCTTGAAGGTAAAGACCTTAAGTTTTAAAATCAAAGTGAAAACCACTAAAAATATAAAGCAAAATGTGTAAACACTAAATTGTAGATCCGCTACATTAACGACTCCTAGTGCCGGCCCAAATGTGCAAACACTAAAAGAATTACAATGGAGAGCTAAAAAACATAGAATCTTATTTAGATGAAGCATTTTGTCATTTGTTTGGTTGTTGCCTTAACTACAAGAAAACATGGGTTCAGAGATAAAAAAAATCTGTCTCTGAAAGTCATTTTTCTATCTCTAAAGAAGGTTTGAGATGAAATATTTTATCTTAAAAATCCGTGAGTGAAAGCCCTATAGCTAATTTTAAGGTAAAAATATTTCATTTCTAATTTTAAACATTCATAAAAAGTCATTTATAAATCTATTTTAAGTTGATCAAATAAAATTAATTTCAAATACAAATTATGTATATGTCTCTAATTTTGTTTTAAATTTGTTATTAATACGTCTCAAATAATATATCAAATGTAATTTTAATTCGTTTATAAATATGTTTACAATTTTATTTATAAATCCATATATAATTTCATTTTTGAATTTATCACTAAATTGTTGTATATTTTATTTCTATATTTCTCACATATATATTATTTACAAGAACCCACCGTACATTTCAAATAAATTAAAAATATTTAAAGAAGTAATTTCTAAATCCAAAAGTATACAATTAAAATTTAAATAAATATTTATATCATTCAAACAAATTTGACCATTAATTAAACTATAAGTAATTATATAGATTTTTAAATCTCACAATAAGTAATTTAATCTTTACATTGTCTACCACAATGCTCACGAATTATTTTATGGACAATCTCCTCATGATTTTCTTCTTTTATCCTATCTTCCTTGATAAACTTTTCTTCCCTCTACATAGTATCTATGATAATAAGTTTCAATTTTTTTTACTTATAATAATTATTCCTCTATCGTCTTACTAGTACCATGCATATCTTCAATTTCTTTCCTCTACCCTCCCTTGTCTTGGAAACTTGTTGGTATCGTGTTATGTGGGACAAGTTGCCAAGGTTCAATATTTATAAAGTGCAGTTGATCATATTAGCATTGGATAAATGTGAATTTAAAAGAGGTAGAAAGAAAGGAAGCTACATTGTGAATGAGACTTTAATCTTATATTAAGAGTTTCATAAAAAAGAAAACTATGGAACCGCCACATCAGCGGCCCCCTAGAGTCGGTCCCACGGATATGGAGGGAGG
>JBBMJZ010000002.1:10331172-10356331 GCA_037833815.1 Zingiber zerumbet
CTAATCTTGGCAACGAGAATACCTAGAATCACTATATATTACGACAAACTATTAAATTTTCGTCGCTAATTAAAGACAGAATTTTAATATTACATCGCTACTTAGAGTAGAAACCAGTCCCTGTTGACAGCCTAAGATTACCTCAATTATAAATTTTATGTAATTTTTTAAATTTAACTAAGTTTCTAAAAATCTCGGACAATATATTGTAAGCACACTCAATAACTAATATGCATCTTTGAATGATCTATAATTTAATATATTATATATTCCGTATTTCAACTCAAGTCATGACCTTCCAAGCTTATTTAATATTTATATTTTAACATTTACACTTTTATAACTGCTACACTCATATATTATATATAAAACTATAAATATTATAATTTTTAATAGCTACATGTTTGTAATTATTACAATTTATAACACACCCTGGTTTAGGATTTAAATGACAAATATAGAGGAAAGATAATACTAAGAATGCAATAAAAGATTATTTATTTATTCTAGTACTCATGTTATAATATCCTATGTCTCAATAATTATACCGTATTACCGTTACAAGCAGATGAAATAATGCTAAGATTGATACAATCAAGGGTAGTTGACTAATTACATATGCTAATTTTAAAGATGAATAAGTATTTATTTATTTATTTATTTATGGTATACAACGACACGTGTTTGACCAGTTAATCATCAAAGTATTTTAACAAACACACATCAAATTTTTGGGAGCACCGTATGTAAGCCAAAATGCATTTAGCAGTTAAAATTAAGAGTCAAAAAATATAAATAATTTAAAGATAATTTTATATTATCATTATGATGTAGTTGCGCATGAAATTTCAGAGAACAAAAAAAATTGCGGAACACAACCGCTTGGAAAAACAGAAACAACTTCGGCAACTCAAAAAAAATTCTTCCTCGACTCTGGGAACTCAAAAACACTCTGCCTTGACTCTGGGAGCCTAGAAGCACTTCCTGTGGACGATGGAGGGCCCAGATTCATCGTACTCCACTTTGGAAATCCACATCTATCGTCATTATCAAAAGTCAAAAGAGTAAAATCAGCAAGATATATGGACAAAACTTTGTTAAATAAATAAATTTAACCTTGTTAATAAGAAATTTCATGAAACCGAATCTAAGAACTGAAAAATAAAATATGATGCCCCTCGGGACGGTATAGTGGTTAGTATATAAGATCTTCTTTATGTGCTAGTTACTATTTTAAAGGTTAATAGTCCGGTTAGTAGCCGTCCGTAATTTATCTCCTCAGTGTTGGTCTTAGGACGAATTGGCCGGAACGTTAGGACGAACGTATTCATTTTTTTTTCTTTTTCCAATGATAAACAAAATATTATAGTCCTCTTAGAGCATTAATACCTGTTGGAAAGTGCTGAGTGAAGCGAGGATGGAGCCTCCGATCCAGACGCTGTACTTTCGTTCCGGAGGGGCGACCACCTTAATCTTCATGCTGCTCGGGGCCAGGGCGGTGATCTCCTTGCTCATGCGGTCGGCGATTCCGGCGAACATGGTCGTGCCGCCGCTGAGGACGATATTGCCGTACAAGTCCTTCCTGATGTCCACGTCGCACTTCATGATGGAGTTGTAAGTGGTTTCATGGATGCCGGCGGCTTCCATTCCGATCATGGATGGCTGGAACAGAACCTCCGGGCACCTGAACCGCTCAGCGCCGATGGTGATCACCTGCCCGTCCGGCAACTCGTAGTTCTTCTCGACGGAGGAGTTGCTCTTCGAAGACTCCAGCTCCGGCTCGAAATCCAGAGCAACGTAGGCGAGCTTCTCCTTGATGTCCCTGACGATTTCCCTCTCGGCGGAGGTCGTGAAGGAGTAGCCTCTCTCGGTGAGGATCTTCATCAAGGCATCCGTGAGATCACGGCCGGCGAGGTCCAGGCGAAGGATGGCGTGAGGCAGAGCATATCCTTCGTAAATTGGGACGGTGTGGCTCACACCGTCACCGGAATCAAGCACGATACCTGTACCAACATCGTTAATTTGTGATCGAAAATTAAAGCACATATATATACATGTATATACCGGTGGTGCGGCCGCTGGCGTAAAGGGAGAGGACGGCCTGAATTGCGACGTACATCGCCGGAGCGTTGAAGGTTTCGAACATAATCTGAGTCATCTTCTCTCTGTTTGCCTTGGGGTTGAGCGGCGCCTCGGTGAGCAGAATGGGATGCTCCTCCGGAGCAACACGAAGCTCGTTGAAGAAGGTGTGGTGCCAGATCTTCTCCATGTCGTCCCAGTTGTTGACGATGCCGTGCTCGATAGGATATTTCAGAGTTAAAATGCCTCTCTTGGATTGAGCCTCGTCGCCGACGTAGGCGTCCTTCTGGCCCATCCCGACCATCACGCCAGTGTGGCGAGGCCGGCCGACGATGCTGGGGAACACAGCTCTCGGCGCGTCGTCTCCGGCGAAACCAGCCTACAAAAATGCCTCGCCCCTGTCAGATCAACCAGGTAGCACAACAGTGCATGGTACTCAAATGAAGTAGCTATGCTAGTGCCTGACCTTGACCATTCCGGTGCCGTTGTCGCAGACGAGTGGCTGGATATCCTCACCTTCGGCCATTTTCTCAGGTCCTGCGAAGCCAATTTACAAGTCAATTCTTTACGCACTGTACGATGTATAGATCATTGCACGAATAAATTAAAGATTAAGGAAAGAAAGACGATCGATTAATCATTCGATCGTCGGAATTGGCCTTACGCTGGATCTTGCGCAGGGGGGAGAGGAGATGAGCCGAGAACAGAGAGGCGAAGCGGCCGGCGATCGATGGTGGAGGAAAGATGGCGGGGGTTTAAATAGGAAGAAAAGGGAGAGTTTTGGCAACGAGAACGTTGGGGTATCGAACACTGCGATGATAAAAATAAGGCGAGCCCACGTACGAGTGAACGATCGAGATCGAAATCCTCTTCGTGTCTAAATCATGCTCAACAAGTTTTTTTAAATTTTAGAGGATAGGATTTAATTAATAGGGTGTTCTTAAAAAGGGATTTTTTAATAATTTATAATATTTGGGACGCTATTTTGATTTTTGATTTTTTTTTTTACAGTCAATCAATAAAATCATTTAATGAAGCTGTTTATGATTTCTTTTGCGATTTAGATTGAGTCAGTAATTTCTTAATAATATTTGTCCTTTTTTTTTTTTACCGAAAAGGAAAATGCTATGAACAAATCAATGATAAAGTTCCTTTTTTTTGGGGAGAAAAATCGTTATTGAAATATAAATATCTTCGTAAGGAATTAAATTAATAAATCCCGTTCCCCTTTCTCGTGTTTGCTACGAGAGCGCGGGTTCTAAGAACAGGAACAATTCGATCGATTGGTACGTCGGAGGATTCGAGCGATGAAGCCGATCAGGCTTCCGGAGCCGCCGAGCGGCGGGATGCGCGTGCCGGATATCTTCGAGGGCGGAGTTGACGTCATCAGACGGGCTATAGTGATCAGCAACGGAACCACGGCGGCGGAGAACCAGAGTGTCGGCCTAGTTCGTGCACTTGGGCTGGCGGGCAAGCTCTCGATTTACGTAAGCTTTTCGGCGATTTTTCTTTTCTTTCGAACTTTGGAATTTGTTCGATCCAGATAGAGAATTGGGTACATTTACTTTCGTTACGATGTGGAACTGGAAGGAAGAATAATGATTTTCTAGGAATCGATTGACAATGTGCCTTCTGGGGAAATCTAGGGTTGGAATAATATCAACCAAAGATGTGAAAACTAAACTGAAAGGTGTGTTTTTTCGTCTTCCTTGTAGGGTTTCCCCCTCTGTAAGTTCTGAAGATTGGCTTTTTGGTGGATAATTCACTCAGTGAATGAATGTTGATGTTAGGATATGTCATTCATCAGAATTTAACAATGGTTTACAAATTTCTAGGATTTTTCTTCCATTGATCGTTAGATTCAGCTGATGAATCTTTGCCATGATGCCTTGTTTTAATTTCTCAAATATTTTCTCACTAACTTGCAGCGTGTAACAAGGCCAAGATGGGGCGTGAATGAGTGGCTTCATTGGCTTTCTCGCCTAATTAGACAAATATTTACCGACTCAAGATTTACTAGCTCGCCTCCGGAGATGAAGTCATTCCCATTTCCTGGCTTGTTATCCATTCTAGAGGAAGATGGCAAGAAAATTGCTTCCATCGCTTCTGAAACATATAAAAAGTGAGACATTCTTTCCTTATATTTTTTGATAGAGAAAAATCACTTTTAAAATGTTGCATCAAAAAAAAATTGTATCTTATTATGACTAGCATTCTTTACAATTGATTTTACTGAAAAAAAAGAATGATACATGTTTTTCTTTTGTCATTTTCTACTGTTGACAGGCTGGTGATCTCTCTGTTTGTTTTAAAAACCAGTTCTTGTGAAATTTTCACTTGATGTAGGAAATTTTGGTTAGGCCATTGATGAATAACTTCTACTTTGTCTTGAATCTTAATCAACTTGAACACACGTAGATGTCAAAATGCAAAATCTAGATAACCTAGGTTGAAGTCATGGAAGACAACATCCCATGGATGCAAGGTTAACATAAAGCTGTCCCTTAGGGATGGATTAGTGGCTAGTGCATGGGGTGTTGCCACAATGAGGTCTGGGGGTCAAATCCTGGCTAGTAGCCAAGCTCCTACCCTTCCCTATACACTAGTCATTGTCTGGGCTAGTAGCCCCCGTGATTTACCTCCTCCGTGTTGGTCTAGGGACGGGTTGGCGGAGGCATTGGGGGGGAGCGAATCGCCTTTTGCCACAAAGGTTAACATAAAGCTTTTCATCTTGTATAGTGATTGGATCATTAACTAATCCCAAATAGTTAAGAAAATATGGCTCGATGGTTGATGATGATCATGATGATAGTGATTGGAGCAATACCGAAATGCTCAATGTGTTTTTTAATATTTTTTGTTGTTGTTGCTTTGGGATAATGAGTACGCCATGAGGAACGAAAGCACATTTTCTTAAAAATGGAGAAAAAAATTTGATTTATTAAACTTGTGAAGTCCTTTTAGCGACTTTGTCTGAAAATATCTTTGTTGGGTTTGCATGATACCTTATGATTGTTTGTAATGGAGAGGTCTGTCTGTCACCAGATCGTATGTGAGGTGACATTTTGGCGTCAGCGAAGTAACATCTTTCAAGTGGCAATTTGGTCTACCCCAGTTATAATAGAATAGTTAGAATAGAATAGGACAATTTGGTCTACCCCAGTTATAAAAACTTATGTCATCACCTACGCAGATATTGAAGGGGACTGCATAGCCATATATGTTCGCAAATGGCATTATGTAGTATGTATATAAAGTCGTTCTTTGGCCTTGGGGTGATCCCAAAGTGTCAAAAAGGCATCTTGCACCACATCCATATCTCATTAGAAGTACAAAGCAGAAGATATTCAAAATAGCTGAAGCAGATAACTGCTATTATCAATCTAGTAATAGGGTATATTGTCTTGTTAACTCTTTGTCCTGTGGCATAGTTGATGACTGTTAAAGAAACATATTCACAAGAAATTAGGGTAGGATTACTTTTTAACATGCAGTCTGATTATTCCTTTTCCAGTTCTCTTTATGTCCATACTGCATCACAATGTTAGAGTTGAGAATATCAGTTTGTACAACTGTATCCTACAGCAATTATTCTACTTTGTAATCTGCTTGACTCTAGTGTTCTGAAAGGTGATTTTCCCCCCTTTCAGAGAAGGCCCACTCTTGATAGTTGCTTGTGGTTATCACACCGTATCAATTGCCAGTTCAGTAAAACATCTAGCATCTGAAAAGGTTTTTGTCATTCAGGTCTGTAACTTTGCATATGAAACTGATTATATGCAGATCAATCTGTTGTATTTGTTTATTTGTATCATTATTCATTATCATTTCATCTCAGGTACAACATCCAAGGTCATGCCTTGATAGATTTGACTTGGTGGTCACTCCTCGTCATGACTACTATGCTCTTACTGCCAGTGGACAACAGGAGATCGCTCGTATTTTGAGACGGTGGATAACACCACAAGAACCACCAGGGAGTAATGTGGTATATTTCTCTTTATGACAATTTTGCAAGATAAACTACATGGAAAGGCAGGACATATTGCAATCTTATATCCTCTTGAATGATTATGATTGAGAAATTTTAGGTTTTCACTATAGGAGCACTACATCAGGCTGATTCTACTGCACTGCGTCTTGCTGCAAATGCTTGGCATGATGAATTAGCTCCTCTCCCCAAGCCATTACTTGTAGTTAATATTGGAGGACCCACAAGTAATGACTCTTTTATTTGAAGTAGTTCAAGTATCTCGATCATTTTCATTTTTGAGACTTGTATTTGACAATGCTTTATATTTGTTTGATGTTGGAATATGCATCCATTTTGCCATCTAATTATTGCACTTTGTTATGCTTTTTTTTTTAAAAAAAATATTTGGTATAATCGTAAATTGGAATGTTGGTTGTTTAAATGAAAGAGGGAATTATGACATTTGACTTCTTTCGTCTCATGTTTGGAACGTCTCAAATTTTTGCAAGAAATTTTATCAATGTTTTTGTGGGAGATAGGATTAATTCAGGAATCTTGTAAAATCTCAATTGTAAACTTCTCTACAAATATCAAGTGCAAGTTACTGCCTGAAGAATACTCAAAATTTTCTTGTTACATGATAGAAATGAAAGAGTTTGAGAAACTCTGGTCAACAAGGAAATAGTTTGCCATTAATTATATATCTTGTCCTTTTGCTACTATTCTTATTTCCCTTTTTTTCTTGTCTCTTTTCTTTAAGTTTAAAGCAATCACTCATGAATAGTTTTCAGCTTCTCGGTATTTTAGTGATTTTTAATTTGATGCTATTTCAGGGAACTGCAAATATAGTTCAGATCTTGCGACACAATTGGTTGGTTCACTACAAAACGTGCTGGCAAGCTGTGGAAGTGTTATAGTTTCTTTCTCTAGGAGGACTCCTAAGAAGGTTATAGGTTTAGCTTTAACTATCTAATTTTTGTTAATTTTGTAAAACACTAGGATACAATTTCCAATGAATGTCAACAGGTTTTTGACATTGTAATACGAGATCTTGGTGGGCATCCAAAAATATACATTTGGGACGGAGAAGGTAATTTCAATGTATAAATTAGATATATTGTACTGCAGGGAGTAACAGGTGCGATCCTTTACATCGCGATTCTGATATTTCAGATCCAAATCTGCAAATGGGTCAGCTAGCGTGGGCCGATGCATTTGTCATTACCGCAGACTCAATAAGCATGCTCAGCAAAGCTTGCAGCACAGGGTATTTATTAGTAATTTCAGTAGTAATTTGAGATTAAGCTCTTGCTTCTTTAGCTTTTTAGTTCATATTGCAGAAAACCAATTTATGTCATCGGAAGTGAGCACTGCAAGTGGAAATTCTCAGCATTTCACAAGACACTACGTGAACGAGGTGCTGTTCGGCCATTTACAGGCTTCGAGGATGTAAGTCACTTTTCTTCCATCCTTAACCTGCAGCTCCATATGCTCTAAGATTAAGTAGTTAGAATTCATTTGATAAGATGCACCAAAGGAGTTTGGTCAGGATTTACTCGGAAAAAATTACAATTATGGAAGAATTCAATCTCGATAGATTTTCACTTTGCTGGCTCTTATGATTTTGTACTAGTTTATAGTTCCATAGGAAAAATAGGATGATCTTAAAAAAAATATTTTTATCATTTTTGAATTTTCAGACTTAAGTGTGAGATAATGGTATGCATAGCCTATTTTATCTCTTCAAATGAAAGAAGCAATGACTTTTAGTTAAATTAACAAGTAAAGATGGAAAGAAGTTGAGAAATTTTGAGCTTGAAGCACTTTTTTTTTTGTGTTTCAAGATATTAGTTTTCGACACAGTAAAAGCTCTAGATTCTTGATAAGGTGACGTTTTCTCTCTTTTTTTTCCTTGGTTCTTACTGATCCTAATCGCCTGTCTATGGTTATGTTACTCAATTTGAGAATTTGTGCACAGCAAATAATTGCCAAAACTCATTGAATTTGCAGATGTTGAATACCTGGAGCTACCCTCCTCTTAATGATGCTGCTGAAGTTGCTGCTCAGGTTCGCGATATCCTTGCTAAACGAGGACTGGCACTCGGCCATTAGATTCCCATCCAATCAATCTCAAGAACCCAAGCGGATTGACAGAATGAGCATGGCTGCACTCAAGAACACGTGATACAAACAATGGTTACATGCCTTGTAAAGTTAATTCTTTTGGCCAAACAAATGATCTTGCTATCAGCTTCTATGAATGCAAAGTGTATTGATTGCTATGGAACACAGCTTGTGATTGTATAGAACACTATTTGTTTAAGACATTGTTGCACTTATTTCATAGACAAATATAAAGTTAAGCCAATCAAACTGTTTTTAATTGGATTTAAATACTTGATTATGCTTTATAATTTAACTTTTGTTTTGCTTTAAAGGGTAGGTTCTTGACCTGTTGCGACCTTTTAAAATAGTTGCAATCACTGATACCCATTTTAATTCAAACAATTGCAGGTAAATGTGTAGCTTATTGAAACAAATAATGTGTTTATCAAGCTAATCTGAGTTTTAAGGATCTTGAATCTGTTTCAGAATTGTATTTCTGTCACTCTCAAGTCCGTATGGAAACAACACAGAGCCAGCGAGCCCAGCCATTTCAAACATCACAGTAATGATTCCCACGTCGCCATGGATTCCCTTGCCTTCTGCTACTACTTCTGCTACCGCAAGATCAATTCTCTCATTCCTTTCGACGAGCAGACTTTCCCATACCCTAAAGATCAAATCTTTACCTCCGCAACCAGTTCCATTCTCGCAAAAATCCCATCTTGAATCCAGTTTTTCTTCTTTTTTTTTTTCCTTTCTGTTTCGGCGACCTAAGCGGCGCCTCCGGTGGCGTCTTGAGCTCTTCCGGCGCCGGCGCTTGGATTGTGCGGGAACGAGGAGGCGAGAAGAGGAGGAAAGGAGGCAGCTTTTCTTTCTTGGAGTTGTTTTTGGTACTGCCCCGGAAGGTGCTGCCGCTAGGGCGGCGCGCGCAAGACGGAGCGGGGTAGCGAGGAGGGGGATCTCCACTCGATGGAGATCGGGTGGCCCACGGACGTGCAGCACGTCGCCCACGTCACCTTCGATCGGTTCCACGGATTCCTCGGCCTGCCGGTGGAGTTCGAGCCGGAGGTTCCCCGTACAGCTCCCAGCGCAAGGTACCTTCTTTTTCTTCTCATGCATGTTCATTGTTCTGCTACCTCGTTCCAAGGATGTAACTTCTCGCATCATCTGTACAGTGCGAAGGTTTTTGGAGTCTCTACTAAGTCGATGCAATGCTCCTACGATTCCAGAGGCAACAGCGTTCCCACCATTCTTCTGCAAATGCAGAAACGCCTCTATGAACTGGGAGGTCTTCAGGTACTTTGTCCCTGTTCTAAGTGAAGTTCATAAACCATCTTGATCCTTGAAATTTCTCGTGCATTTGAACAGACAGAAGGCATTTTCAGAATTACTCCAGACAATAGCCAAGAAGAGCATGTCCGGGACATGCTAAACCGTGGAATACTGCCCCAGGAGACTGGTGTTCATTGTCTGGCAGGTCTAATAAAGGTGATTATCGATTCCATGAAACCGATTGATTGCCTCTATGATTCATCATCTTGATATCGATCCTCTACGACAGGCCTGGTTCAGAGAACTTCCTGCCGGGGTGCTGGACACTCTTTCGTCTGAGGAGGTGATGCAGTGCAAGACAGAAGAGGCTTGCTCTCAGCTCGCGAAGCATCTACCAGCGACTGAGGCTGCTCTGCTGGACTGGGCAATCAATTTGATGGCCGACGTCGTCCAAGATGAGCAACATAACAAGATGAACGCACAGAATGTGGCTACTGTTTTTGCTCCAAACATGACTCAGGTAACTGGTGTTTTTCTGTCAGTTGTGACTTTGTTTCTGCTTTTCTTGAAGCATAAAAGATTCATGCAGATGGCAGATCCTTTAAACGCACTCATGTATGCAGTGCAAGTGATGAATTTTCTCAGGCTGATGATTTTGACTACTGTTAAAGAGAGAAAGGCCACCTCAGAAACATGTTCTGCACCTCAAGGGACTAAACAGAATTCGACTACAATGAACTGTGTTTATGTGAATTCAGATAGTGCTTGTGGTTCAACTAAGTCACAGAACTAACAGCAAGTTTGAAAGGAAGTAGTCAGAAGGCACACTAACTTGCAAGTTGCATCGTGAAACAGCCAACGAAGATGAAAATTGTTCTTAGTGGTTTCTGATTTCTCTTTTTGCAATTTGTTTTCAGTCCTCAGTTCTGAGAATTTTCGATGTGTTTTTGTGTTGTAGGCAATCAGAGCTTCTTATTTCATAATTTGAATTTCTTTTTCTCACAACAATGCTTGAAAATTAGATTGTCTAATTTTTATTAGAAGAGATAAGCTTATCCAAATGGGTGTATCCACGTCTAAACGATTGACTCAATGATTGAACTATTATTTGTGAAAATAGAACCAAAGCGATACGACTAAATGGGTGAGTCAATCCATCCTAAAGGGGCATGTCAAGAATTTTAAAGGGATATTATAAAATTTATTAATAACTTAAGCTCATCAAGTGAATCTAATTACACTATAATGAACATAAATAGATTTTATCTAATCAAATACTAAACAAAGGTAGATGTAATGCATCCACTCCATTGCTACAACTTTAAACTGTTATCTGATTTTGACATGGAGATTTAAAAGAAAAAAGAAGAGCCAAAAAAAAACATATATTCGAAACGGGAGAAAAGATCTGCAACAAATACAAATTAGTTATTATTAATTAAAATAAATAAATAAATAAATCTCGTGGCGTGGAAGCGGAAGACGGGGTGGATTTGGCTGGTCGGGAGCGCAACCGGCCTGGGAGTGGCTGTGATACCGCCACGTCAGACCCTATCAATTCCCGATTTCATGTCGCCCCTCCTTTCTGACGTGGCCCCGTCCCCTTCTCCTTCGAGATCTGCTGCGTTCTCTGAAACATGAAACACACGTATGAGATTCATAGAACGGTTATTTGAGGTGGCCCCAGCTTATGGGTGATTCGTGAGTGGGTCTGTGTGCCGTCCGGTGATCTCGACTGTGGATCGGCTCATCTGCACTCGCCTGGGATGCGAGATATTTCTCACTGCCCCCGATTACCTCCACTTCCACAAAAAGATCGTCGTCCTCTTCTTCCTCTTCCTCTTCCTCTCTAGGGCGCGATGGACGTCGACGCGAAGAGAACCGAGGATGGGAGACGGTCGGAGGAGTTATATGGTGCTGCCGGTGACGACGCCGGAGGCAGGAGGGGGAGCGCCGCCGCAGGCCCCAGCTCGGAGCAGCAGGTGATCCGGTGGGAGAAGTTTCTCCCCCGACGATCCCTCCGCGTCCTCCTCGTCGAGCAGGACGATTCTACGCGGCACATCGTCTCCGCCCTCCTCCGAAAATGCAGCTACCACGGTTTCTCTCCTCCTCCAGGTTTGATTGGTGGGCTTCCCTGCGGTCTTAGCGATTGAAATTGTGGTCGTGGTTGGTTGCAGTCGCGGCGGCGGCGGATGGACTCAAGGCTTGGGAGGTGTTGAGGGAGAAGCGCTACCACTTCGACCTTGTGCTCACCGAGGTGGAGATGCCTTCGCTTTCTGGGATCGGGCTCCTCTCGAGAATCGTGGCTGCTGAGGAGTGTAGAAACATTCCGGTTATAAGTAAGTCGTCATACAGGTCGATTCAAATTTCCAGCAGTCTGGTAGTTGATGGTCTTATGCAAGATTTGTCGTTCATCATGCATAAACTTTGGTTTTCGGAGAAGAGTGATCCAAGAGGTTCGCTTTATCTTTAATCCGTAATTATTTGATGATATAATTGTTTTCCTATCTTCAATTGAACCTTTCTATACTGGTCTGTCAACTAGTGAAGATTTTGGAGAAGTCAATCGAATTGCAATCTCATTGTAGAATGTAATGGTGGATCTCGTTCTCTTAAAATATTAACATGAAAGAAGTGAGTTTTCCATTGTCATGATAAGTTAGAGAATTAAAGGTAAACTACGTCCTGCCATATATTTGAGTCTTCCTGTTGTTATATCTACGGTTCTTTCTTGTACAGTGATGTCTGCTCAAGATTCCATTGGTGTAGTCCTGAAGTGCATGCTAAAAGGTGCTGTGGATTTTTTGGTGAAACCAGTACGAAAGAATGAGTTACGAAACTTATGGCAGCATGTTTGGAGGAGGCATTGTGTAGGCTTATGTACTTATTAGCAATTGATTCCTAGAGGTTGAATCCAATTAGCTTGTGAGATATCTGATGGAAGATTACTTGTTTCATGCAGTTGATTAATTCTACAAATGTCTCTGACAATGCTGCTGCTGCTAGCAATCATTTGAGTACCAATATTGTTGCTGGATGCAAGACTGGGGAAAACAGTGATGATGGTGATGTTCAGGTAAGTGAATCTGCTATGTGGTTGTCCAAATAAGTGGAAAGATCTGTCAAGGATGATTAATTGTTGTTCCCCTACAGAATATTGACAGGAAATTTTTGTTTACTTTGATCTCACTATTTTCACTTTCATATGTTTATCAGAGTTCTGGCAGTAACCCAGATGTACAAAGCAAAAGTGTGAAAAAACAGACGGAAACACTTCCAGATATGGTGAGAAACATTTCCAAAGAATCTAATCCAAAGAAAATTATGGAAAACAAGTTGAGCAATAATGGTGAGGGAAGAGGTTATGAAACATACTTGCTTATTACATTTTTCCGGATGAGGAATCTAAGCGTGACTTCTTATTCTGGTTAATTCCTTTTCAGATAAAACTTATGAGCCCACAATCAAACTAAGTCATTCAGATCTAGAGGTCTCATTAACTGGGGCCAGAGAGGAAAATAATATTTTGTTCAATAAACCAATATATAGGGAGGAAGCGGCATGTGTGAGGTTTCAAGAGGGTAAGGATGCTGATTCAAAACCAAATTGTCAACCTAATGGAATGCATGAATCTTCCTACAATGTGAAAGAGTTCATTGAGCCAATAGCCAGCAGCAGCTGGAAATATGCTGCTTTAAAAAGAGTTTCTGTTACAGATGCACCAGGTGAAGCCTCATCATCTTCTCATGGTAGAAGTATTTCTGAGTTGGATTCCTCCAAGCTACTAGATCTTACTCTGAGAAGATTACCGCAGAATGGCTATGTCAATCCAGAGTTTAGAAAAAATCACGTGTTGAACCATTCTAATGCCTCTGCCTTTTCAAAGTAATTATTTTATAAATGTTCTTCGTTTTCCAGCTTCTACTTTATATATACTTAATGCTTATTTTCTTTTAATTCTCAAGTCTACCTATAGCCCTGTGCATACACTTAACTCTTTTTTACTTTTGATTATTTAACTCAGGCCACTAAATAATTGATAGAGGGTGGTAGGCTGATTTTATTTATATATTTGTTTCTAGGATGAAGGCATCCATCAATCCTTAGTAGTCATTTTAAGTTTCTAATGAGTTACCCTTTTAATCAAATCTTTATTTTTTTTTCAATACTATAGTACCAGAATGAACTTCTCCACCAGAGATTTACCTCTAAAAGGCAAGTCAAGAAAAATCTTGTTGATTGTAAGTGTGCGCCCACATTTGAAAATCGTTTTCTCAGTCCCTTGATCCAGTAAAAATTTCTACAATATGTGAAAATAAAGCTTATTTTTCCTAGGAAAATATATATGATTTCCCCATTTTGTAACAATTGTTATTAACAGTGTGTACGATTATTTTAATTTTGTTATCTATGAGCATGGTCATGGTTTCATATATGTACCTAATACTATAGAAATTCCATTTTTTTCTGATATTGATGTGCCAGATGCAAGTACCTATCTTGTTAGTAATTCATTCTATAATCTAATTGGAGTTTATTTTTTTCTTACTGGTACGTAGTTAGACTTTCTATGAATCTTGATTTATCATTGCTTTCCCTCCATTCACAGACTACATAAGATTTTGCCTAACTTCCTTCTGTTGTGAATTTTCTGCGTCAAGTTATACATTGGTTATAACTAATCTTCATTTGATGCCAATTGAATTTCCCATACATGATCTGTGTGCAAAATAGATATGGTATTCTTGTGGGTTTAGTATACCTATAATCTAATTTAGTTGCTTTAAACAACCTTACTCATTCTGTAATACATAGTTGTATTTACTCTAATTCTATAGCTTGATCTGTTCGGGAAGGAAGACCATCAAAATTCTCTGACCAGTCAACTTTGATTATAATTGAAATTTATTCTGTGATGTCATCTCGTAATTGATTGATTCTGAAACAACAATGCTATAATTGCTTCTAATATGTGGTTACTCCACAGTTGCGCTCATAAGTTGCCCTTCTACATACTTTTATCCTGCAGGATTTTGTGGCTTTTATTCTTCATTTGTCATAGTGATGTTTTAATTGTAGCTAGTGAGAATATATAGCATAAATTGGATGCTCTTATTAGCCAGTTTGCCCTTATTTGCGCACATTTGTGAAAAATCCCCATCTCTTAGTTTACTAACTATGGACTTTGATATAATTTTAATAACTTTAGATATGCAAGTTTCCACTCTTTCTAGATTTTCAATTAGGAAGTTTATTACTTAATGAACTGACTGATGTAATGTTTATTGTTTATTTTGAACATTTAGTAGGGCATTATATTGAATGATGTGTCTTGTAGGTATGGCAACAAGAAGCAGTTTTCTCAAGAACCTGTTTCTTCATCTTTATGCATTAAAGCCATGCAACCTGTTGACAAAACCCAGTTAAATGGCATTAAACCCAGCCATTTTAATGATAAAACTCTTTCCTTATATTCTAGAGAAATGCAAGCATTTGATCAGGATAAAGCAATTGAAGCTTCCTTTCATTTCCAACTTTCCTCTGGTTGCAACAAAGAGAATGATGGAATCATCTTATCTAATCCAATACGAGATGGTTCTTCTGCTTCTCATCCCAATGATGTAGCTGATTCTGCATGTCACCCTGTTCAATTTGGCTTGATGTCATTGCCGATTCCTGTTGAGGCAATTCCTTACCAACACTTCTCTGCGGGATACGGTACTATATTGCAGCCATTATTCTATCCGGGGACATCTTTTCATCCAAAAACTTCAACTTCCCTAGAAAAAATAACAGTTCAGGTTTGTGCTAGTGGAAATAGTCACCAAGATAATCATCTTGCTGACCATAGTCAGCATCTTGAATATCTTAGCCATGAAGAAAATTATAAACTCCACAATTGGAGGAGGGCTCAAGTTGAAGCAGAGCTGAGGGATTCACGAGATCCTCCTATAGAACAAGTTGGCCAAAGTGTCTTTTCTAACCAGGATATTTATAAAGATTGTGGAGTCTCTGGTTGTAGCAAAACAACAGAAGCTGCTGTACATGCAGCTACTGCTCGAGAGTGTAGGAATGAAAGTGGGGTTCGTAACTATATTGAAAAAGGTTTGGATGGTGATCGTTCTCAACGAGAAGCTGCGTTAATAAAGTTCCGCTTAAAAAGGAAAGACAGATGCTTTGAGAAAAAGGTAAATGGGTTATGTTGTGCACAAGTTTATTTCATTAGTGCTTTCGTAATGTTTAAGTTTGTAATTTGCATTGCAATGATATTGGAAGTTGTGAGTATAAAGGATTGGTTATTTGAAACACTTGCATAGCATCTCCAAAAAAAACCATCCCAATACTGTAAGTTTTGACAGGCATAAGTTAAATGCAATTTTCCTTCAATTTGATTTAATTGTCTATGCCAGGAACTTTCTCTGAGAAATTAATATTTGAAAGAGGCTCCAGAGCTACCTACTCTACAAACTCAGCTTAAATTAACAAAGTTATCTTATTAGCTAATAAAATGCAGCAAGCAAAGGACACCGATCATTGTATTAAAAGATTTTTTGTCATTTTCTTGTATGTAGTATTAATAGTACAGAATTGTTTGACATCTCCTGTAAAGTATTAAAATACTTAGTTCATGATATTAGTGGCTAGAATACGTCATGACTGTTACTTAAATACTGGATAGTTACAACCTTTGTTTCATATTCTTGATTAAATAATTTTCTTCCTTATTACTGTGTGAAAAGAGTAGAATGGAATCCGATTGTTGCATTTAAACATTCTTAGCTCATAGTTTGCGGTAAATCGTCTCACTAGATCTTTAAGATAGATGAAAGTTCTCTTGGATCTTAAAATTTAATTAGTCATTCAATAAATTCCTGTTGTTTATATTCAACTATGAGGGTAAACTATAAATTGTTCTAATTTTCACATTGGAGATCCCTTGTCAGTCTTCACATAAATTTATAACTGAATTTGTCTAGCATACTCAAGTTTTTTGCCCATGATATATATATATATATATATATATATATATATTCAAAATCAAGTGTCACAGCTTTATCAAATCGGTAAACTACATGATCAGCTAAAAATAAAAAATTAAGCTGAAAGTCATCTGATCATAGTTTCCGTGAATACTTGTATGGGGAAGCTAAAATGATTCAAATGTTCATGAAATGTTACTTTAAGTTTTGGAAGGACTTTAAAATTATTTTATTGCCTAACTTGCAATATGTAATATCTTATTTTGTTCTCACAGGTTAGATACCACAGCAGGAAGAAACTTGCAGAACAGAGACCAAGAGTGAAAGGGCAATTTGTACGTCAAAAGTTTATAGATTTGACGACTACAACAGAAGCAGATGACTAATTGAATCTATTGACACTAAATGCTCTTCTAGAAGTGGTGTTGTCAGTCATGTTAACTGCTGGCTCAACATGTTAACGTTCATATTGAGAATTCCAGATTTGATGTTTACTTGATTTTCTGTATGTTCTCAACCACCGACAAGCCAAGACTAGCAAAGGAGCTAAATCAGAAAAAATCACATATTTCCAGTCAGAATGAAGAATCCACTCATAATGTGTGCATAATTGGAATTTAGCACATATCATACTAAATTTATCATAATCCATGCTCCTTCTGTTTGCATAGATTTAATTTGTTTGTATAGATTTAATTTCTTGTATGCATAAGCAAATAGATGACTGAGGTTATGGTATAATTCCAACACTAGGTCCACATTTCATATCACTTGGACATGTGAGAGTCCTACAAGGAGCAACCTATCAGAAATACATGAGAAGGCTATGCCGAATTTGTCGTGGTTTTTGAGGTGACCGTCAAGTGTTTGTACACTGCAGTTCCTACCCGTTGCTATATTCAGTAAGTTTGTATATTGATTCTGAGCTTTAGTATTATTTTGAATACTTAATATCTTAGCCATTCTCCAATTGTATCTGTATTTTCTAAATTGAAGATACTCACATTATATGGGGCATCACAAAAGGACAAATTACGGCATGGTCATATACAGAATTTGCATTAGTTTACACTTTCTAGAAGAATAAATTTTGGTGTTTTGGAACCAGAAATGTAGATTAATGCTCCAACGTGTCATAAGCTTTCTTTATCCCTTTCTTTTCCAAGATATAATTAGTTTATAATCACTACAGTTCGCAGATTTACCCATCATCTTTGCTTTTTGAAAAACAAGGGTCTTGTAAGGTTATTGCCAAAAAGTTTAGCCAAACAAATTATACTGACAAAATCACAATACGAATTGTGCAGAGTCAGTACCTTGGAGCAAAGCTCCTTGATGTCCCATGTACAGGACAAATAGGTTTATCCAAATATGTACAATTTGGAAATACAATCCTTTTTCAGAAACTTTTAATAAGCTTGTTTATTGTTGAATCATCTTCCATTATTCTCAAGGTTTGTCCTAATATTACTTTCAATTAAGGTTTAAAATTTGGTAAATTTCATTAAAATAATAACTAGCATTATTGTTTAATTGATTGACCTACTTATATGGCAGGCCAATGATCAGCATTAGGTAAGGTTGAATACTATAATCAGTCCTTATTTCATGCCTTCTGTCAAATTAGTGTTGGTCATTTTTAAAATCAATCTAATGGTAGAAGAATTCCAAGCACAAGATGAGACTCTACATATTACCAATAAATAGTTTGCCACTGACAAAGACCTTGATTATTACTGTAGAAGAAAAGGATAAAAACTCAAAAGTGCGTCTTAAATTATACAAATCGTCAACTGAACGTCTCTGTTTTTTTAAAAAAATAACTAAACAAATCAAAAAGAGCGCCCCACTAGATATTGTGTACCAAAAATAGCTCTTATTTCACCGCTGTTAGCTACTATAATGTGAGAAATTGACTACTTTGTTTTTATTAAAATTATTATACATAAAAAAATTATTATATTAAAATACTCTTAATTAAATTTGTTGAAATTATTTAAACTTCATCAAAATTATTTCTAGTTTGTCAAAATCACTTTGAAACAATTGTAACAACTACCTAAATAATTGCTATATAGTAATAGTTGAATCATAAATTATAAACTCTAAACCTTGAAACTTAAACATGAATATTATTATATTAAAATACTCTTTATTAATTTGGTCAAAATTTAAAATCATTTTAAAACGGTTATAGTAGCTACTTAGATAGTTGCTACACATTTGTATTAGCTACTGTAATATTATAACGATATTGTATTAGTTGTTACAGGACATCGTAATAACTAGTTGTAGTTGCTATAACAACACTTAAAGTAAGCGTATTCTCGAGATAAAACATATGGTGAAGCACCCATCCGACTATTTTTACAAAAGGGATTCTCATCTGATGATTCATTAAATATGGGTCTGTCTAATCACATCACAATAAGTTTTCCAATTTCCATAGGGTTGTAAGGTTGTTTCACTTGGGTCCAAATAGCAAAATGGCAGGGCCAATATTTTTATATGGGAAGATGAAAAGGACAGCCAGAGTAGGCACATAAGCTGCTCTTTTTTGTTTTTTTTACATTAAATCTGTGACCAAAGTGTGTTCTAATACAACTTACAGATAAGGAGAACTTGATGTGGAGGAACACAGCCTTATCTACACTCTCATGGAAATGATCAGTCCTTTTCCTCCTCTTCTTCTGCCTAACTTTTCTCATCATGTTTATTGTGAAAGAATCCCTCTCACCTATTGATTGCATGCATCCATTCCATCACTTGTTACCTCAGCTTTCCTCATATGCAACCAACAAGTGCTGTCAATAAATGCAATGAATCTCTTCACATTCTTGCAGGTTTTAGAAGCCTGAAAAATGACCATCCACTGGCTGCTGAACTATTTGGAGCTCTGTGGTCACAGGCACGGCACTCTCATTCATCAAGTTCCTGTCATTTGTATGTTCAAGAACAAATCAGTTGAGTTAACTGAAGCAGACTGCAAAAGATTGGAAAGGGTAGCCTGCAGAAAAAGGTTTATTGTTTTCAAGAAATGGATAGGACACACTCTTTTAATATGCAATTACTAGCTAGCTTTTATGCCTGTTCCTTTGTGATAAGAAGAGTGGTCCATGATGATCCATAATAGAAACTTTTAGTTGAGGCCTTGTCGTCTCTGAAGCTAGATGGAGCCCTTAAGCGATTTTTATATGAATTGATTGGAGATTTTCGCGGCAACTATGCCCGTGACAATTGCTTAAGCTGATGTTGATGTGTGAAAGAAACATACTCTCTTGGTCGAGAAGCCCAAAGGGAGCTTAGAGCGCGGAGTCGACTGTGGTACTCCTCGATGGCCAAGAAGCACCTTGCGGCTTGTCGTATTGTTAGAATTCGATGCATCTGGTGAAGGCTTTGCTGCCTTAAATTATCAGCCTAGATGAATCACAAAACAAGGGAATCATAAGTTGCAGTATTTATATATATGTGTGTGTAGAAAACTCAGCTTCTTGTCTCATGTGTTCATGGAAATTATCCTAACAAGATAGCATGATTGGTTGTACTCTTGGGGTGGAGGAAAAAAGGAAAGAAAGATTTGAAGGGTTCATGATTTCATTTCGATCAATCATGCTGGAATTATTGTATTTGTCCCATTGAAAAAGAAAGAAGAGAGAAGGATGTGTGATCTCTGTGCCCGATCTCTCAAGGAAACATTATCATGAAGAAGAGAACTAAATTATAATGATCCATAGCTTTGATTGGCTGCATCCAAGAGGCAAAAGAGAGGTTGTTGGGTCCCTTTCTTAGTACTATGGACAGATAGCAACATCTGAAAGCACTAAAACATTAAAAATGTACAAGTAGCTTTCCATCTTGATGGGCAAGCACCAAGAAGAAGATATAAAGCACATAATGGGAAAGAAAAGTGGGCAAAAGGAGGAGAAAAAGACACTGGCCATTAGACACAAGGAGAATGGATGATTCTTTCTTTGCCTTATGACAATGCATCAAATGTACTTGAATGTATCAGGGCCACTTTTCATGGAATTGAGTTCACTACATCCTAAAAAGTTTAATGCAGTCATTGTCTTGTTGGAAGAATGGCCAAATTATCAAAACTTCCACTAGTTTTTACTTTTGGATCTTACTGGCTACCATTTTTTGCTTGAACAAATACATGTAGACAGAAGGGAGTACCTGTCTAACGAATCCCTCAAGGTTGGCAAGCTTCCCTATTGCGAGAGCCATGTGACCCATATAATTCCCTACATTTGCACTTTCGATGAGCGAGTCACCGGCCACGGAGTTGGCAAGTGAGTGTTGGAATTGCTCGAGTCCCTGGTATAGTGCCTCCTCCGCTTGTTGGGAAGATTGTTGGAGGTTGTATAACCCCACTAGTTGTTGTTCGGTCAGAGGATCAAGTTGTGGCATTATGACCTACTCAAATAGGATCAAGTTGTAAAATTTATTTAAATATAGATGATGATATTATAGGATGTCGAGCTCTATTTGGTGCAATAAAGACTTAGTTATACCCTTAAAAGCTCAGATGGTCTAAATCCGCCCATCCATAGGAAACACCTCTCTGCCGGAGTCGCCCACATGCCGGTTATGATGTGGAACACATCCGACTTGGCTGCAGTGGCTTTGAGCTGGGACAGTTCATCATAGTGCGTGAGGCATTTGTCTACTATGACTCTGAGATCTGCATCTGGGAGATGAACCTCCAAACCTTGCCGGAGTTCCATGGTGTTCTTGCAGCCCTCATCCAACCAACGAGAGTACTCCATATCAAACACAACTGCACAACAACAATTCCATCAGCCTCAAGTACTGTTGATCTCATTCTGCCATTCTACTACAAGTGCATATATATACTTGCAAACTCATACCAGAGCTGACATTTCCATCTGTGCCACATCCTCCCAAGAAAAGGCCCTGCAAGTTAAACAAATTAATTCAGATTGAATGTTTCATCACTTCCATGGTGAGAGTATCAATCTCTGAACAAAGCAGGACTGTGCCTGTGCCCGAGCTCTCTGGAGATCTTGCTCCAGTTGAGTAAGTTTTATTCTACTGGATTCTAGTTGTTGTATGTAAGCCTGCCATTTCCAACCAGATAAACAGACAAACCATACTGTTTCAGAAACTGAAAAGAAAGAGCAAAAGAAAACACTGCTGTAGTACACCTTCTTTCTCAGCCGGCTCTTTTTGGCTGCTTCTCTATTCTGAGATAAGCGTTTTAATGTCTGCAGGAAATGGGAAGCATAAACATGTTTTGTCTAATCAACCCAATAAGCATTCTGCATTCAGAGAGAGAGAGAGAGACCTTTGGATCGAGTTCTTTGCCATCTCTATCTGAAGTAGAACCAACCAATCTTCTCTGCCACACGAAAAACAAGCCAAATGATGTTGTCAAGAGGGAAAAAAAAAGACATGCATGCATTAGCAGCAAATGCTGTAGTTCTGTTGCATACTTCTTCTCAACAGTTTGCCTTAGAACTCACTTAAAGTCTCTTGGAGTTTGTGAGATTGGATGGCTAAACTAAAAGAGAAAAGGGCTACAAGTGTCTTTATGTTCTGAGGTATGGCAGGATTTGTAGCCTCCAGAAGTGGCAGAGAGAATTGAGGTCTATCATACCTTTTCTTGGGTTTTCAGCTTCTGGTTTGTCTGAGGAGCATCACTCGCCATCTCTTCCTTCTGCTTCCCAAACAGCTCCGAAGAAGCCTTTCTGCTCCCTGGAGACTCCTCTGAGTTCATTTGGGAAATTGTGTTCTGCACTGACCCTGAATCAGTGCTCCCCTCAGTCTGTGAATCCCAGTGTTGGCATGTTAGGGACGAAGTGTAGCAGCTAGCTAGCTACAATTTCCTGCTTTGTGTGAGACCAGTCAAAAGTGGTGCATGCATACCTTGGAAGCCTGTTGGAATCTGATTGGCCATGAGGGGAAGATTTCAAGAGTTGGGGGTCTGCCTCTGCAGAAGGCTGCAGGAAGAAGAGCCAAATCAGAAAAAGAATAAAGACCCGAGTGTCAGAAACTTGTTCAAAAGGGAACAGTAGAACACTGTTCATGTTCTTTGTGATCCATCCTCCCACGCCAACTACAACCTTTTAGGGTGCCATTCCAGGCCTCCTCCGTGTCTGCGTTGGACTAAACGCAAAACCTAAACGACTACGATGATGATGATGATGAGTTTCTTGCTTACAAGTCTCGTCTTGCTCACTTGTGATCCCTGCAACTCCATGCATGAGTGCCTCTTCCAGCTCCCCAAAGTAAGCAGCTCCCTCCTGGTCACTGGATCAGAGGCACAAGGAAGATGAACTGATATACAAGAAGTTAATTTTCAGGAAGAAGAGGAAAACAAAGCAAAAAAAGTACAAGAAGTTTGTAGCCATGAGCTGATCTCCCTCTCCTTGATCCCTTGCCTTCATGTGACGTAGCTTCTGCAGCGAGAGAAAAGAAGAAGCAAGAAGGAAAACAAGATCATGGAAGAACTGCAAGAACAATCAGAATCATATATCTTCTCTTCTAAAGTTGGGAATTGACTGCACATCCTCTCTCTCTCTCTCTCTCTACGGTTTCTTTGCAGGAATTCCTGCAATAATTTCCACCTTCAAAAAACTAATCTTTTATTGCAGAAGATCCTCCTCCTCGTGGACTCTTCTCCCCAGTGGTGGGACCTGAAAGCAAAGGGGTACAGGTGCAACTGGTCACTGACTCCTCCAATTGCACCTTCATTTTCATAAACAATAGAACAGTTCGATCGAAATACATGAACTGTACAATTTAACTTAACTAAGGCAACAATTAATAAGTGTGTGTAATGCATGTTTTTGCTGTCGACTAAAACACAAGTTTCCCCACAATTCTAACGCCAGCTTCCAATGGGCAGTCAGAGGTCCTTTTCATGGAAATGGAGCTTGCTTAATTGGTGGCCTCATGCTCTATTTCCTTGCCAACCCAAAGACACTTCCCTTTCTATAAACAGATTGCTTTAAATATTAGGGTTTGGAGCATGACACTCTTCCAATTAAGGTCTGTAAGTATAAGTTCAGCATTTTAAGGCACAATATACAATATATATTATATTGACGGGAATTTTATGTACCGGATTATCTTTTTAGTCTAGATTTGAAATGTAAATTTAATCATTGTTGACGAAACTAATTGATTCCCCATGATTGGGCATTAGCTAAACTAAAACTTGGATTAGGTAGAATAAGTTTGAGTGAGCATAATTTGACAAGTTTAGGTATAAGAAGATGATGGTGATTTGGCATAGTTATGCACGTTTGAAATAGATTTGGAAATTAAAGGTAAAGGGAAAATAAAACATAAATGAAATTTTAGTTCACTAACCATGGACAGTTAGTGGTTTAGAGTTTCATATGGGCTTAGGATTGAGATGAAACACATTTCATGTGGCATGAGAACACACATATTTTTCATGCCCAAGTTATTACTTATTTGGCACGTTCGTTTTATTTCAATTTTGTGTGTAATTAAGTCAATTGGATTAAATGGATCATGCAAATAACACGAGTCAATGTATCATTTATACAAAAAGAGATTTTATTATTATGAAAACTAAATATTCCTACTAACCAATTCTTGATGCCATATTTTTTATTTATACTAACAGCATTAATATTATCTGATCCATACCCGATCATAATTAAAGATGCACGTACGTGGGTCGATCCTGAGCTAGTCACGATCATCATGCATGCTAGCTATATCACTCTAAACTCGAGCTATCATCAGCTACCGAGTCTGAGTGATGATAGCTCGAACAATTGCCCGAGCCTGAGTGGGTTGTCGGCGTCAAATAGATGCACGTAGAGGTGTAACACTATAAAAATAGTCAGGAATAACGATTGAATTTTTCATCGGCATTTCGTTGGTAATTGCAGTTTCCGACGGAATACCGATGGAATTTATGATATCGGGAGGAATTAGGTCGGCGCTCAATTTACCGGCGGAAATGATATTCAATCGGTAATTACCAACGGAATAAAACATTCCGTCGATATATTTTAATGACAGAAAACTTATCCCGTCGGCAGAGAACAAACGGAAGGCAACGGGTGTTACCGACGGAAGTTGTGATTCAGTTGGTATATTACCGACGGAAGCTTAACTTCCGTCGGAAATTACCAACGAAATCTGTAATTCAGTTGGCAGGTACCGACTGAATCGATAATTCCATCCGTAATTTCCGACGAAAGTTAAGCTTCCATCGGAAATTACCGATGGAAGTTATGATTCCGTCGGTAATATACCGACGGAATCACAACTTCCATCGGCATTGTATCACAATTCCCTGTTGTAGTTCGATATATTGCCGACGGAATGCTTACTTCCGTCGGCAATTACAGACAGAATTTATTATTCTGTCGGTAATATTCAATAAAAATTTGAAATGTCTCCTTTTAAATTCCCACATATCGTGTATATAATTTTTATACAAATAAAAATCATCACAAACGATGGTAACGCAAACACAATTCATACATCAATCACAATCCATACAACCAATTCACAACATACAATAAGCTCACAACAAACAAATGACAAAACTATCTAAAATATAATACAAAATATAATAATAACTGACCATATCTCCAAAATTCAATACAAAATAAAGCATAACTATCCAAATATCAAGTACTCACAATCATAAGCATCCAAAAGTGACTGACAAGTGAAAGTCAAATACAAAATATCTAAAATACTTACCATATGATATACTTCTACACATATATCC
>JBBMJZ010000002.1:10388808-10402802 GCA_037833815.1 Zingiber zerumbet
ATTCACTTGAAATGCTTTTTAAATTAAAATAACTTTTTAAACTAATTTTTAAGAAAAAATTAATTTTTAATTTAAAAGATTTTTAAATAATTTAAGTTAAAAATAACTTTTTTTAAAATTAAAAAGGATTTCTAATATAATTTATAAAACGATTTAAGTTTAATTTTAATTGTAAAATTTAAATTAAGTTTAAATTTTAAGTTTTAAACTTAAATTAAGTTTAACTTTAAAATTTTAATGTTAAGTCTTAATTTAATTTAAAATTAAGTTTTAACTTTAATTTTAAAGTTTTAATTTGGGTTCCAAATTTAATTTTAAAGTTTTTACTTAACTCAAATGTCAACGATTTTTTTTAAAAAAAAATCAACATGATTTCTAAAGTTTTTTTTTTAAAAAATTAAATAAATTTAAAATGATTTTTAATGATTAAAAGAATTTATAAAAGAAAATTTTAAAAGAATTTTTATTTAAAAGAATTTTAAAATGATTTTAAATAATTTTTAAAAGAATTCTTAGAATGATTTTTAAACAAATTTTCAATAGAATTTTTAAAGTTTTTAAAATGATTTTTAAAAAATTTTAAAAGAATTTTAAAAAAAATTAAAGTTTTTAAAATGATTTTAAAAGAGTTTTTAAAATTTTTTTTTAAGTTTTTAAAATTATTTTTAAAAGAATTTTTAAAATGATTTTTAATCAATTTTTAATAGGATTTTTAAAGTTTTTAAAATGACTTTAAATGAATTTTTAAAATAATTTTAAAAGTTTTTAAAACTAATTTTAAAAGAAATTTTAAAGTTTTAAAAATGATTTTAAAAGAATTTTTAAAAGAGTTTGAAAAATAATTTTTAAAAAATTTTAAAATGATTTTTAAAAGAATTTTTAAAAATTTTAAAGTGATTTTAAAAGAATTTTTAAAATGATTTTAAAAAGTTTTTAAAACAATTTAAAAAAATTAAAATGATTTTATTAAATTTTTTAAAATAATTGTTTAATGAAATTTTAAAATTATTTTAAAAAGTTTTTATAAGAATTTTTAAATAATTTTCAAAAGTTTTTAAAATTATTTTTATATGTTTTTATAATAATTTAAAATAATTTTTAAAATGATTTTTAATGGTTTTTAAATAATTTTTAAATAAATTTTTAAAATGATTTTTTAAAAGTTTTAAAAAAATTATTAAAATAATTTTTTAAAAGTTTGTAAAAGAATTTTTAAAATGATTTATTAAAAGTATTTAAATTATTTTTAAAATGTTTTTTAAAAGTTTTAAAAATAATTTTTAAAAGCATTTTTAAAATGATTTTTAAAAGTTTTTAAAAGAATTTTTAAAATAATTTTTAAAAGTTTTTAAAAGAATTTTTAAAATGATTTTTCAAAGATTTTTAATAACTTTTAAAAGAATTTTTAAAATGATTTTTAAAAGAATTTGTAAAATGATTTTTCAAAGTTTTTTGAGTAACTTTTAAAGGAATTTTTAAAATGGCTTTTAAAAGAATTTGTAAAATGATTTTTCAAAGTTTTTTGAATAACTTTTAAAAGAATGTTTAAAATGATTTTTAAGAGTTTTTAAAAGAATTTTTAAAATGATTTTTTAAAGTTTTGAGAATAATTTTTAAGTTAAAATAATTTTTAAGTTAAAATAATTTTTAAGTTAATATAATTTTTAAAATAATTTTTAAGTTACAATAATATTTTAAAAATAATTTTTAAGTTTAAAATAATTTTTAAAACAATTTATAAGTTAAACTAATTTTAAAGATATTTTTTAAGTTAAAATCATTTTTTTGATAATTTTTAAGTTAAAATAATTTTTAAGATAATTTTTAAGTTCAAATAATTTTTAAAGTTAATTTTAAAATAAATTTTTATGTTTATAATACATTTTTAATGTTACTTTTTTGATAAATTTTTAAGTTTAAAATAAAATTTTTAAGGTTAATTTTAAAGTAAATTTTTTAGTTTAAAATAATTTTTTAAGGTTGATTTTAAAGTAAAATTTTAAGTTTAAAATATACTTTTAAAGTTACTTTTAAAATAAAATTTTAAATTTTAAACAAATTTTTAAAGTTATTTTTAAAATAATTTTTAAGTTTAAAATAATTTTTAAAATAAATTTTAAAGCTAATTTTAATGTAAATTTTTAAGTTTAAAATAAATTTTTAAAGTTAATTTTAAAGAATTTTTTTAAGTTTAAAATAAATTTTTAAAGTAAATTTTTACGCTTAAAATAAATTTTTAAAGTTAATTTTAAAATAAATTTTTAAATTTTGAGATTTAATTTACTTTAATTTAATTTTAAATTTAATTTTAATTTAAAGTTCAATTTAAGTTCAATTTTAATTTTAATTTTAATTTAATTTTAATTTTAATTTTTATTTTTATTTTAAATTTAAATTTAATTAAAAAATAATGCAAAATTTAACTTTAATTTTGATCGTTAGTCATATCACCCGACCTAAGTTTTCAATCAGGGAATCTTATAATTTTGTGAGATGAATTTGATTCAATTATAGGGTTTTGTTTAATTTTGTGTTAGATTCAGGTTTAGCTTTGGCCTCAACAAATAGATATTATTTGAATAAACTTCTGAGCTATGGTGTGTCACCTGGACATCATTAGAGTAACCATGCCTTCGAAGTTTTCCAAATAGTCCTATCCACTGAACTTAATATAAAACCTTGGTTTAACTAGTTAGGATCCATAAAGGTTAGCTTTGGTCAATTCAACTTAGCCAAATGCACCAGGTCGAAATCATATCTTCCTAGACATGCATAGACTAAGCTTCTCTAACGTACTATCATCTAAAACTTCACTAGTACCATAGGTCAAGTTAAACTGTTGTCTCTTTTCAACTAGTCCTAATCACCCTATCGGGTAGGTTAGTTTTGGTTACCCTATCGGGTAGATTATTTTTGGAGGTGCCAGCTATTCCGGAGCCTCCCCCTAATTTTTTTTTTAAAGAATTTTTTTGTACATTTTTATTTAATTTATAATTTAAACTTAAGGTTTTAATTTTGAATTAATTAGATGGGTAAAATTGTCCTTTAAAGAAGTGTATTTAATGTTTAAATTGTCATTCAGGTTCAATTTTATTAAGTTAATTGAATTATCTTTCTTTAATAGCTTATTTTTAAAGTTTAAGTTTTTATTAATTTTTAAATTTGAATTAATTAAATTGGTTGAATTATATTTCTTTAAAGTTTATCTTTTAGCCTTTATTAATTGTTAATTTTGAATTGTCTAGATTATCTTTGTTTAATATGTAATTTTTAACATTTAATTTTAATTTTGTTAAATTTAGTTTTGATTTTATCAAAGTATTTAATTTTATCCTTATATTTTCTTTACCTTTTAAGTTGATATAATTAGTTAAATTTATAATATTAGTCTTATCTTTTAAAATTAATTTTTTGTTAATTAAATTATCTTGGATTTGGATAAGATTTTCTAGATTGATATTAAGAAATTTATTAATTTTTCTAGATCAATATTGACTTTATCAACATTATCATTTGAATTTTCATATTTATTTGAGTTTAAATTTGAATTTTGAATATTTAACTTTTTTGAATATTCTAAATTAATTATATTTGTTTTATGAGATAATATTCTAGGGGTATTTTTGCAAGTATTGTTAAATTCACTATTTTCACGTATATTTTCATAAATATCCAAATTAACATGCATATTTTTTAAACTACTTCTAGCAGGGGTATCTTGGTAAATATTATTAACCTTGAGCGCAACCCTTAATTCAGTGGGCTTTTCCATTGGATCTGACTCGAGTCCAGATTCGATTTTGACTTGATTGTTTAACTCCAACGGCTCCTCGTGAAGCTTGGTCAGACAGGTCCAAAACTTGTGGGTATCCTTGACTTTTCCTATCCTGCAATTAACTTTGTTAGGTAATAAATTTAAAACTAACTTTATTACCTTTTGGTTTGCTTCTGAGTTTTGTGTTGATCTCCTCAATGCCAAGCCACTATCAAAGTCGTTCACGAAGATGAAGTTTTCATTTGCATCCTCCATAAATTGAATTCATGCATCTCGTACATCTCATATAGAGGTGGTTCGTCGATGCTCCGTCCTTTTAGAAGAGACATTAGTCTTGCACACAAGGAAACAAAAGAAATATCCCAAGACTTGGTCTTGGATTAGCAGTGCTGGAGAAAAAAATAGTATTTCACCAATTTTTTTTAAAAAATAAAATATTAATAAAATATTTAAAATATATATTATTTCAAATTTTAGAGATATGATATTTTATTAATATTGACGAACGGTGAAAAGATCAAAATGACTTTTTCAAAAATGATTTAGAGGGAAAAAACGAAAGGCGTAAAAGCAATTCAACATCTAATTTTCTTTTGAAAATGAACCCCCTTGCTCGATTGGTGATTGCACCAATTCAGAGCGAACCTCGCTCTGATACCACTTGTTGGATCGATAATTCGCTAGAGGGGGTGAATAGCGATTAAAGAATTTATTAAGTAAGCATAGCGGAAAAAGTAAAAGCAGAACAATGCTAACAAGATCGTTTTACTTGGTTCGGAGCCTTTGTCGACTCCTACTTCAAGGCCCGCACTCGTCGAGTGCTTTCGTTGGGCAATTTACTAGCAATTCGAAAAGATTATTACAATTGAATTACAAGAAATGTTAAAAGGAAACTCCGACAATAATAATAAGGAAAAGAATAAAAAAAAAGAACACTTTGTTGGAGTAGCCTTGCGGCGTTGCAGGAGCACAGCAGAGCAGATGGTAGAAGATCTTGTTGTGAGTTGTAAGTTTCCTTCAGCCTTCACCCTCCTTATATATAGGAGGTTTCGGGCGCCCGGATCCCTTCCGGGCGCTTGAAATGTGACGTAGCCCGGCCAACCATGAAGCTCCACGTGGCAATGCAGTGAGAGGATAGATTTTGCATTCCGGGCGCTCGGACTCCGGGCGCTTGGGTCCTTTCGGGCGCTTGGACCTCCGGGCGCCCGGAAGGGTTCCGGGCGCTTGGACCTCCGGGCGCCCGGAAGGGTTCCGAGCGCCCGGACTTCATTTTTCCAGCATCTTCACTTCTCTGCAAAAAAAATGTTAGTTCGAAGCATAAATGCAATATATCCTGCAAAACAAAGTGTTAGCACAGTTTATGATTAAAAAAGATAATTAGATTCCGTCTCACCGAGACCGGAATCTAGTCAAGATCTCAACTTAAAGTTCCGAAATGGTTCTAAGTTGGATCGGCGTCTAAGTTCCCTTCCCAGGAATGCGTTCTCATAGTCACTCCCCTCCAGTGACTTACCTCAACTTACCTGCCAAACATCCGGTCAGCTCGTCGATCTGTATAGACTTCGTGCCAGCTATCCGGTCAGCCCGTCGACCTAGCTGGACTTTGTGTCAGACGTCCGGTCAGCTCGTCGACCCGTCTGGAATTCATGCCAGCTATCCGGTCAGCCCGTCGGCCTAGCTAGGCTTCGTGCCAGACATCCGGTCAGTCCATCGACCTGTCTGGGCTACGTGCCAACTATCCGGTCAGCCCGTCGACCTAGTTGGATTTCTCCTACACACTTAGTCCAAGTGTTAGATAACAATGAAACTAACTTAACTTACTTTGTCATTCATCAAAATCTGAGTTAAACCGTTAGTGTTACCCACACCAATAGTTGTGACACATGATATTGTCATTAAAGATTTAAGCCCAATGAAGTGATATAATTGATGTTTAATTGTAACTCATGTTTGAAAGGTAGAATTCTTAAAATCTCCTATAAAATCAGGCGTGTTCATAGTCAAAATATACACAATCATGTAAACTGAATTGTATTAAAGAAAGTTTTAGATGAGATATAATAATGTTTCACAAATGACAAATAATTCAAAGAATTGTCAACTAGTAAAGTAAGCGTATCTTCACAAGAAAAACTTTAAAGAGTACAACTTGTCTCTCTTATCAAAGAGTTAATTCTTAAATTGATAGTCAATTAATAGCTAGTTAATCATCCAGGTAGTCGATGGATAGTCAATTGGAGATTTCTTTATTTTGAATTGAGTTGATTGGATGACAATTCAAATGCTTGTTTAGTTGATTAGATAGTCAACTAGAGATTGAATTCTTGTGTACACAAGGTTATGTTGCAAGAGATTAGTCAATTGATGGCTAGTTAATCGTCCGAAGTAGTTGACTAAGGCCTGCTTCAAGCAAATAGAATATTTCTATTTATAACAAAGTTGACTATAAAATTAACTGAAGTCAAGTTAGATGATTAAATAATTGACTAGATTAATTTATATGTAAAATATTATATTGTTGAATGAAGTCTATTATCATGGAGTCAACTTATTATTATTTTTTATAATTCAGATATCTACCTATTTTTTAGATAAGGAGTCAATTTATTTAATATTATATCAATTGGTGAAGAATAAATAATTAACTGTATCAAGATAGCCTAAGATTAAAGCCTTTGAGTTTATCCAAACAAGTCAACTAACAATTGTCGAAGTCGATTGACGTGAACAACAATCGACTAGAATTGGTTGAAGTTGATCGAAGATAGCAAGTGATGAAGATTGATGTTCCACAGATCAAGCTCCAATCAACTAAAGGCGTAAATTGGCTAACTCATATTAATGTAGTATAATTGTTGAAATTTATTTATGGCTATAAAAGGGGAGATAAGGGAGCTTAATATTCTCTCAGTTTTTAGTGCTCTTTATTGCTTAATTTTTGTATTGCCATGTTTTTATTTTTACCATAAGATTTTTACCTACAAGCTCCATATTTACCAAATCTTTTACTACACTTATTTTATTATCTTTGTCAAAGTTTTGTAATAAAATTTCTCCGTCTTTGAAAAATGTCTAAGAAGCGATAGGTAATGATGTTCATGGCTTGACTCGCCTTATGAGTTTATAGGGCACAGTGAGAATCGGATATTTCAAACCATATAATTTTCTTAAAATTATTTTATTTACTTGCTGCAGTTGTTATGCTTGTAACTTGATCATTTAAATTTGCTGTTATTCACTATTCAACCCCTATAGCACCATAAACCATCTCATAAAATATATTATGGATTTTTTTACATCTAACAATAAATTATAGTGCTACTGAACATAAATGAGTAGAACTATATAGATTCTCTGGAACACATAAATCAATATTTTAATATGTTTCATTTTGGATAAGAGATTTTTTTTTTACTTTCATTAAATAAATATTTCATATATATTATCATACAATAAACATGATCATGTAGTTGTATCTCATTTAATGTGTGTATATGTATCTAGAAAAGTACAAAGGTAATCTTGAAGGTAGAAATGGTGTTACTAATTATGAATGGCATATTAAAATTAAATAGGACGATTTAATATTAAATATAAATATTAATGAGTTAAAAGTATATGCTATCACATGAGAATGGTAATATTTTTAAAAATAAGTAAAATCATATGGAATTTGATTATATTATATTGTCTAATATTCGCCGAGCTTCAGAAACTTAATAGAGTATGACAATATATATAGATAGTTGATAGATACACAGATACATAGATAGATATTTATTTGGCAATCGATACGGAAAAAAAATATAAAAAATTTTATGACTCTAAATAGACTCAAACAAAAAACACTAATTTTTTAATATGATTTATGGATAATTTGTTTATATCGTACCGTTCTCTTTGTGGATTTGATGGTGATAGTATAATTTGAGCACAGGTAGAATGATGATATAACATCGCTCAGGTGAAGTCGAGATTAGCATTGGACTATATTTCTTTAAGATAAATTTGCTCCACACATGATGCTCACGGAATACAACAATCATCTCCCAAAATATAATGATTTTATCTTACAAATCATAAGACCTCCAAACTAAAGAAGCTTTTTAAATTCTTTAAACACAAGTATAGAATGTAATACTTGTTTTTCTTTGAATTAACTGAATGAAATAATAAAGTAAGATATTTATATTTTGTGAAGCATTAGAAATGGAGTTGATATGCTTCGTATTTATATCTGTAAGCATCTAGTGTTAATTTTTGTTAGGGCTTAGGGTTTATGATTTATGATTTAGAATATAATATTTAGACTAAAGGAAATAGAAAATTAAAAAATAATACTAAGTGCTTACGGATGGATGTACAACATATTAAATTTTGAATTACAAAAACCTCTTAGTTCCATCAAATGTCATCCATCTAATTGAATTAGATGATCCAAATCACATCCTTTCTCAAAAAACACAATTTCCCTTCACTTGGGTACATTTGATTCATTCATTTTAAAATTAAAATCTCAGATCAAGTCCCATTTGAAAGAGTATTTTGTCTCTTTATTTGGATGCATCTGGCTCTTTCATTTTGAATTCAATAGTTGAAATTGAGTCTCTTATTTGGATAAACCTCTATCTTAATCCGATGATCCAGATTAAGACATGCTACCGATCTGCCATATCAAGTAATTTTTCATTCACACTTATGGGTTCAAAATTAATTTTCAAACGGAAATAACCTTGCCATTTGCATGACATTTCAACAACCATTAAACATATACATAAAGTTGGGACAGAACAAGTCATGCCAATGTGTCTCCTGATTAGATTTGAAGCTTTAACAACCATCGATCAAAGTTTCCGATTATCCACAAACTGGTGGGCCTCACTCCATCAAAATCCATCAATTTTAATTATATTTTTGCTCCAATAATATAGACCTAGATTCTCTCTATAGACATGAACAGATGTCAAATCATATAAAATTGCCCTTGGATGCTCTGTTTACCTGAAGAATGGGAAGAAAAAAAAAACAACTAAGTGAAAATATACCGTGGGACAGGGAAGGCAAGGGAAAAAGGAGAAGATAAGGTAACAATTGGTTTGTATTTTTTTTTTTTTTTTTTGAGAAAATAAAATATTATTTGGTTGATAATTTTTATATTTATTTTTTTGGAAAAGGAGATATGAGAAAATAAAGAATATCTCAAAGCTATTTTCTAAAATAATAAAAAATTATAAGCTTTTCAAAAAAAATAAAAATAAAAACTAAACGCTTTCTAAGAGAAGAGAAGAAAAAAAAGGAAGAAAAAAAATCCCAAGGAAAAGATGAGAAGATGAGGAACTAAAGAAGGGAAGAGAAACAATTGAAAACGGAAAATAAAGAGAAATAGAGATGACTTGTGCATGGGGTAGTCCGCGGCCTTGCTAGGTTGGTTGGGCTGTAGGTGGCTCTAATGGTTGAAGACAGGATGTCATGAGATGATGAGAATGAGACAAGAAAGAAAGATGTTTCGTCTAATTTTAAGTGGATAAAAAATTATTAACATATTAATCAATTGAATTCGTAAATTCATTCATATTTCATAATAAATGGCGGAAATGATAAATAATTTATTATCTTTATCAAATAAACAACAATAAATTTTTGCATGGAAAATTTATCTTGATGGTGCTTGGTAGACGGGTTGAGAAGTTGAAATTTGAATGAAATCTCTTTTATTCTTATTGCTGGTCTTGGTAGATGAGAATTGGAATTAAAATAAAGGTTTGATGCTCTTGATTTCATAGCCCCTCTTTCTAGGTTATCACTAAATTCATTTTTCCCCGTTTCTTCTCTTTTTTTTTTCAAACAGCCCAGCCCCAAGCCGAGTCTCTTCTCTGCCCAAGCCTCTTCTACGCATGAGCATCTTCTCTGCCCTCCTCATCCCCACCCATCTGAGGGTTTGTTTGGGAGGAGATGAGGGAAGGGGAAGGAAGGGGAAATAAGGGGAATGGAAACTTTGAACCTTGTTTAGGAAGGAGTAACAGAATGTAAGGAAGGGTAAGCTTTAACCTTCGTTACCCATGAAAAGAGAGATTTTCTTACACCCCGAATTGGGGTGTAAGGAAAGGGAAGGGAAAATAAAAGATTTTTTTATTCTGATTTTATCCCTGTTCTTAATAGTTTAATAAATTTTTCAATTTCTAATTTTGTTATGTCGCGGAGTCCAATTTCCTCATCTTTTTCACAGCTCGCTTACTGCTAGATCATCAGAGGAGGGAATCCAATACGTCTTCTAACTAAATTAAAGGGAGAAACTATTTTTATCGTCAAAATTTAAGAGGATATCTACTATTTTTTAATTTTGCCATCAAAATTTAATAAGTTTTTAAATAATAGGAATTCTCATTATCAGCGTTATCTTTAAAATTTTTTATTTAAGGTTTCTAAAATCATTATTTCTCATTTAATTACTTTTTTATTGTAACGACCCGGCTCCTCGGCCCCTCGGCCCCTTGGGCGGCCCAACTGGCGGGCCCTTGACGGTCCCTTGGGCGGCCCAACTGGCGACCCTTTATGTCATCGAACGACGATCCTCGACCGTACCGTTACTCACTAGGTTTTTCCACCCCTGGCCAGTGGATTTTTGTCTTCCCCAGGATTCGAACTCTATACCTCCAGGCTAAGTACTAGAGTTTATGAATCCTGGTAAAGGCAAAAATCTACTGGCCAGGGGTGGAAAGACCTAGTGAGTAACGGCACGGCCGAAGGTCGTCGGTCGATGACATAAGGGGTCGCTAGTTGGGTTGCCCAAGGGACCGCTAAGGGGTCGCCAGTTGGGTCACGCCAAGGCCCTGAGGGGTCGGGTCGTTACAATAAAAAGGCGCCTAGAGGTATCGAATAAACTATAACCAGGAAAGTGATAAATCTACCAATCACTAATAATTATATATAAACTATACATATCATAAGACAATATTGAAAAGATAAGTCAAAGGGTACCCGCCTCAAATAGCAGGTAGTATCAAGCCAAATCCAACGTCGAGACGTCTGTCTCGAATCAGAGTCCTGTGTCAAACAAATAATATATATATTTTATTTAGCTAAATCCAAATGAATAGCTAAATAAAATCCCTAAAATTAAATTAGGGCAAAACCCTAATCAAGCTAAGCATCAATCTACCTAATTGAATCCAATAGTTGATTTGGGTTAATTACCTTAACTCCAAACAATCCATTAGATAGAAAAATCCAAAACCTAAATCCAATTACATAAACCTAATTCGTCCAGTAATCATTCATCCACAACCTAACCTTACCTCAATTCCTAGCACTGTTCTGTTGATCCACAGCACCAAGTAATGTGGCGGCCAGACAAGGTAGCTGCTGTTGGAGTCAACCAATCCACAGCACAGAACAGAACCTCACAGCCTACAGATCCTCTCTGCTGTATTCATCTCGCAATCTAGAACTTCACCTCACTGGCAGAATCATTCGGATCAAATAGAGATCAAAGATCACAGATCAAACAACACAATCTATCTCACCTTGTTGTTACAATACCAGAACACCCTTGCTCTGAAGTGGAGACGAAGCTTGGAACTAGGGCACAGTACAATGGATCCAAACCGGTGATGAAGAGGAAAGGTCGAAGCTAGGGCTAGAATTTCCCTTCTTGATCGGAAATCTGCTCACACGAAACCACAAATCCAAAGGCAAAACACCAGCGATGGATCTAGAGCACGGATCAGATAGAGTCCAGGGATGAAGGATCAAGAATCGATCACAACAAGGAAAAGAGGGCAAGAATCGACGATGCCTTACCTTCCTTGATCACTCCTCACCGATGGCGTCGCTCGATCGGATCCAGCCAATGAAGAGAGAAGAGGGAAGAAGATGTGAGATCTGGCCCCTCACCGTGCTATCGCCACAGCGCCATCAACGATCGGCCGTAGGAACCACCGGAATAGAACCCCTCAGCCGAAGAAGATCTGGGCTCCGCCGATCCCGTCGTGCTCCAGCAAGCTCTGGCGAGTGAGGAAGATAGCAGAAGAGAAACTCTGCTCCCGTCGCCTCCGATCGTCCGCGAGAGAGAACGAGGAGGAGAGGAGTCGGGGAAGAGAAGGATTCGGGTGAGAAGAGGATCGGGATTGGCGATTTGGGGAATTAAAAGGCTATTTAAACTTAGGGTTACTTCATTAACCCATAAATCATAATCTCAATCAAGTCCCACTTAAATGGGTATCCCAAACAGGCTTAATCCGAAACCCGAAATTGATCCCCTCCAAACCCGTCGTACGAACTCCGAAAAATTTCCAGAAAATTTCTAAAAATTCCGGAAAAATTTTATAAGGCTATTTCTCAAATCACCCTATTTATTAAATTTTTCGATATCTCACATTCTCCCCAACTAATAAAAATTTGGTCCCCAAATTTCGCTATAACCAGCAACAAACACTAGAATATAACCAAGCAGTATAAATGCTGAAAGAAACTCCAACTCACATACCTCAAGTAAACAAATGGGGATATCGAGCTCGGATCGTATCCTCAAGCTCCCATGTAGCCTCCTCGTCAGAATGATACTGCCATCCGACTTTAACTAGCCGGACCGTCTTGTTCCGCAGCTGACGCTCTCTGTGGTCCAAAATCCGTACCGGAACCTCCTCGTATGTGACGTCAGGCTGAATAGGAACTGATATATCTGACAGAACATGAGCCGGATCGGATACATATCTCCTCAGCATAGATACATGGAATACATCGTGAATGCCAGCTAGAGATGGTGGTAGCGCCAAACGGTAAGCTACTGCTCCAATCCTCTCCAAGATCTGGAATGGCCCAATATATCGTGGAGCTAGCTTACCTCGAAGACCAAATCGCTTCACCCCTTTTGTGGGTGAAACTCTCAGAAACACATGATCACCAATGGAGAACTCCAGAGGTCTCCGTCTCTGATTAGCATAACTCTTCTGACGGTCCTGAGCCTCTGACATCCTCTGTCTAATAGTACGAACCAACTCTGCCTCCTGCTGAGCTCTCTAAGGTCCTAGCAGCTGGGCCTCCCTAACCTCCTCCCAGAGGGTGGGTGTCTGACAAGGTCTACCATACAACGCTTTAAACAGTGTCATCTAGATAGCCGAATGATAGTTGTTGTTGTAGGCGAACTCTACTAATGGCATGTGGTCCTCCCAGCTGCCTCCAAAATCTATAACGCAAGACCTCAGTAAGTCCTCTAAAGTCTGGATGGTCCGCTCTGACTGCCTATCTGTCTGCGGATGGAATGCTGTACTAAAACGGAGCTGTGTGTCCAAGGCCTGCTGCAGACTCTGCCAGAAATAGGACGTGAATTGTGGGTCTCTATCCATATAATGCTTAAGGGAACACCATGCAATCTGATGATGTCCCGACAATATAGCTCTATTAATCAATCCAGAGAATCGATCTTTCGAATCGCTAAGAAGTGTGAGGATTTGGTTAATCGGTCAACGATTACCCAACTCGTGTCATGGCCTCGTCGTGTCTTAGGCAATCCCACCATAAAATCCATAGTGATGTGCTCACATTTCCACTCCGGAATAAGAATCCTCTGAAGTAATCCGACAGGTCTCTAGTACTCAGCCTTCACTTGCTGACAGACTAGACATCTAGCTATAAATTTCATGATGTCTTTCTTCATGTCGTTCCACCAATAGGAATACCTTAAATCTTGATATATGCGTGTTCCGCCTTGATAGATAGCAAATCGGGAGCAATGAGCCTCCTGAATTAACTCCTCTATAACCGGGTGGGAATGAAGTACGCATAATCTGCCTCAGAAATAAATAATACCCTCGTCATCTCGAGTGAACTCTGTCTGCTGCCCGGAAGCTATCTAGCTACCAATGGATTGTAAGCGTTGATCACTGGCCTGAGCCTCTCGGATCCTCGTCTTGATTGATGACTGAGCAACCATGGAAACGAGGATACCCTGCTCTGTCTGTCTCTGCTCCTCAAGGTTCAACTCGGAGAAACCCTGAATCAAGTTCGTGACTAAAACTCGGTGGCAAGCTAAAATCCCTCTGGACTTCAGGGTAAGTGCATCGGCAACCACATTAGCTTTCCCTGGGTGGGAGTTAATAGTACAGTCATAATCCTTTAGGAACACCATCAATCTCCTCTGTCAGAGATTGAGTTCCTTCTGGGTGAAAAGATATTTGAGACTCTTATGATCAGTGAGAATCTCAAATGTAATACCATACAG
>JBBMJZ010000002.1:10531920-10545327 GCA_037833815.1 Zingiber zerumbet
TGTTTGGGTCAGATTCTTGTCCTTCTCCTTGTTCTTTAATTTTGAGTAGTTGTCTTTGACGTGTCCTTCTTCATTGCAGTGGTAGCATCTTACCTTTCTTTTCCTTCTTTTACCCTACATTTAATTAAACTTATTAGCCTTAATTTTTTTTTTTGAATTTCCATACCATGAACGTTGTTTCGTCATCGTCAAGGGATGTTTCGGACTCTGGTTCATCCATTTTTGCCTTCAGGGCAATGTTCTGTATCGTCTTCTTCTTTAGATTTGCATATCTAGATTCGTGAATTTCAAATGTCGAAAACAATTCCTCTAAATTACTTACCTCTAAGTCCCTAGAGATGAAATATGCATCTACTAGGGTTGACCATTCAGGAGTTCTAGGAATGTATTAAGTGCATACCTTAGCGAATCTCATTTGGTTACCTTTTCTTCGAGATTCGTGAGTTCGGTGATCAGTTCTTTGATTCTTGAGTGGAGGTGTGCGACGGTTTCACCTTCTTCTAATCAGAGGTTGCTGATCTGGTTCTGGAGTAGGTTCCGTCTGATTTTTTGCCTCCGAGGTCCCTTCGTGTAGGTCTAGGAATTTCTCCCAGAGTTCCTTGGCTGACTCGTAGGCTCCGATCCAATTGACTTCTTGAGGCGGTAAGATACTTAGCAGATGAAATTCTGTCTTGCCGTTTGCTGCCAAGTCGGCTTGCTCCTTTTTCGTGCATTGAAGTTTTTCTCTGTCCTTTGGTGCTACAAAGTCATACTTCATTATTATTAATAATTCAAAATCAGTTTTAAAAAATACCTCCATTCTTTCTTCCAAATTGCGAACTTCCCCTTGAACTTAGGCGGGTAGATGCTCGGTCTGGCCATCGTCTTATGTGCTTCGATCGGCGGTTAATCCTTCAGAAGCGATTGGGCTCTGATACCACTTGTTGGTCCCTTGCGACTGGCAAGAGAGGGTGAATTGCCCTGCACAATAAAAACAAACACCTTTCTCGACTTTGAAAATAATAAACCGCTTGTACAAAAGAATTAAGAAATTAATTAAAAAGAGAAAGAAGAGGTAAATCTTTGTCTTGGTTTGCAATCAGGGGATTGCTAGTCCAAGACGTTGAAAACTCACTATCAAATCTCCTTCGAGCAAAGAAACTTCTTACATTAGTTAAAGCACTCGATTACACAACTAAACAAAAAGAGAATCATTTACAAGTGTTGTGTTTAACTATTGAGATCAAGGTTGTATTTATAGCAATGATCTGGGCGCTGGAAGGGTTCCGAGCGCTTGGGTGCGGATAGAATTTTATCCACAACGCAACGGATCTCAACTGGTGGCATTTCGATAAGTTTTCTGGTCCGGGCACTTGGATTAGGTCCGAGCGCTCGGACCGGGCTGAGCCAGCTTTTGACCAGGGTGCGACCCGAGGCACCCGGGCTGGCCGTGGTGGTCCAAGCGCTTGGACCATGTCCGAGCGCCCAGACTCTGGGTGCTCGGATTAGAGTCAACTTTGTGTTGACTTTTGGTTCGGGTATTTCGCTCCGGTTCCACTCGTTTGGGTGATCTCAATCATCCGAAATAGGTCTTACCCGAACCCATTTTCCAGCCTTCTCAAGCAACCTTCTACTCTGACTTCTCATCCTTCGGAACGGGCACTCCCTTCCTCCTCGTCCGCCAGCATACTCTTCCGCAGAGCCTCATCCCTCGGACGCACCGAGCCCGTTGACTCTCTCCCGGCCGTTCTCGCTAGATACGTCTTTTACTCGACCTCATATGCTCCTAAGTTCCTACACACTTAGACACAGGGCATCAAAACATAACAGGACTTAACTTGACTTGGTTGATCATATCAAAACTATCACAGGGTACTTGCACATTATGATTTTACATGCTGTGATTGATTTCTTAATCCTTACCAGAAGATAAATTTTATGCTAGCTTAAGCTACATGCTGTATGTTCCCTCCTTTTCTTTGATCTTTTCATGGTGTTTTTCGAATTTGTGTAAAAGGTTCACTTCATGGTTGCTATCTACTAATAAAAGAAAGTTTGGATTATGTATTTGAATAGTTTGATTAATTGGCGATGCAGGTTGCTGCACTTTCAGTTGCCTTGTTCAGAGCTCTTAACCTAACAACTCGGTATGCGGACTTTGTATTAATCTAGCCAAGTAGATTTTTCAATTTTTCCATGTTACCGCCTCATTCTTAATTAGTTTGGAGAGTTTTAGTATATATCTTAAAGAGTGTTAGATCTTATCAAAGTTTAAATTTGACGGAGGCTTTGGATTTGACCTTGGTGAAGAAAAAGATGAAATCTCCTTCTTTAAGCTATCTATCCTTCTCTAATCTCTAGTTTGACAGTAAATGATAAGATAAAATAATGTGATAATGGCATGAAGAATTCTAAGGTGAAGTTCATTTCTTTCAATTCTAAGGTGATTCATAAGATGAGAGTATGTACAGTTATTTGCAAATATATACAAGGATAGATTTACAGTGATGCTGTCAATATGTGTTGATTTATAAAATCATAAACAACTTTAATAAGAAATATATGGCCAATAAGTTAAACATATGAAATATTCTATTGAATAAGCACACAATATCTGTATTTCATCAAATAGTATATACATCAATATTGAAATTTAAGCCTTTGGTACTTTTACTGAACTAATCTGGAGAAGCTGCTGCTAGGTGTTCCATTTCGAACATGTGAAATGCAATGCATTTTCGTTGGATTATTATATCGAGTTATAGAAACATGTCTGATAAGTGAGATTCTAGAATATGTTTGTAGTTTCGTAATTGAAATTTACAGGTAAACTTTTTCATATCATGTACCTGTACTTAAAATGTTTGAAACCAACCTGATGAAACTATCTCAAGCCTTTCTCTAAGGGTATCTATGAAGATTTAAGGTTGCTACTTGTTTAGTTCTTTTTTTGTCGGGCATGATCAGGATAGAGTTTAGACATTATTTTGTTAACAGAGAAAAGTTAGGAACCCTGGTACTGCGATTCTTTTTATCTGAACTTGATAGCAGATTAGTTATAACGAATGGGTATGCTTAAGCATCTTTCTTTCTGTTAGGCAACTTGCTGTAGGTATTAAAGAGATATGTTTTTCATTCAGGTTTGTATCCGTACTTGATGTAGCCTCTCTTAAGCCAGATACCGATATGATTGGAATTACAAAACAAGATACAGGGAGCTTGGATATTAAAATATCCTCTCCTTCAACCTCAGTCTTAGTGCCTCATCAAATTGATGTTCCATCTGATGTTAAATCGCTGGATAAGACAAATGATCACATTGATCTTGCATCAACCAGTAGAGCATGCAATGACCAATTGAATTCTTGTGCCACAAATTTGGCCCAAGTATCAAAAAGAAAAGGTGATATGGAGTTCGTGTTGGAGCTTGAAAGGGCCATTTCAGCTACTGCAGCAGCTGTTCCAGATGACAAGGTAGATTCTAAGACCGATGAGTTGCCTGATTGTTCAGTGGCACCAACTACTTCTGTGAAAATGTTGAGGCAAAATAATGCTGTAGATTCCTCAGTTTCAAGGCATAGTAGTTCTGGCGCATTGTGGTCTAGAAGGACTGGACCTCCTTTGTATTGGGCAGAAGTCTACTGTAATGGAGAGTCTTCAACTGGAAGGTGGGTGCATGTTGATGCTGCAAATGCTGTAATTGATGGTTCTGAAAAGGTAGAATCTGCAGCTGCTGCCTGCCGAAAGCCATTAAGATATGTTGTCGCTTTTGCTGGAAAAGGTGCTAAAGATGTGACACGCAGGTGTGACCATTATTTTCTTCCCTAAGGCAAATTTCTCTTTTTTCCCCCAAAAAGCTATATTTTCTACTTGCTATGCCCTTCATGTCATTATTTAGGTTGAGAAAGGGAACATTCAAATGGAGAAATTTAACCATGGTTTCAAATGTTAGTCAGACTGGCACCGTGTTTCTAGGCCATATCTCTGGATATGCCACTAGATACAAATCTTTCTATTACTTTTTCAATCGTGTTTGCTGATAATATCAGACCAACAAGTTGTTGGAACCATTATAAGATAGAGTTCAAAACCTATGGCTAACCATATAATTTGCTCTTTCAAAAGTCACCTTTCCAGTCAGTCTAATTATCATGATTTATAATATATTTTGTTAACTTCGTATGATATTGAATTGTCATGCATAGGTCAAGAGAGAGTCTTTTTTTTACTTATATTTTCTTTTTCATCTATGGAACTCTGCATTGCAGTAGTTTTGTTCTTTGTGGTTTGTACTTTCACTTTTGTGTTTGTTCCTGTGATATTGTAGTGAAAATTATGAGCATGAATAGCTGATCAAAATGTTTACAGTATAAGAATTCAACCCTTTAATGTGTTTGATTTACTATTAGAATCAGTTGATTCCTAATCAATTTGACCAGTGATATAGTTTGCCTTCATCTACAGTCATCATTCTTGTTTTTATGGGAGGCTGACTTGCAACATAGTTAGAAAGTCATGGTTAGCCGAAAATTTTGGTTTTATGGAAGTGTACATATTTATAGTTTAACAAGATTATATTTATACATCTTTTTTTAGCAACTACCAGTTTATATCCCACTGTACTTTTTGTCGATAATAACCTTGTTTCATTACTTTCAGGTATTGCATGCACTGGTACAAGATTGCTCCCAAAAGAATAAGTTCAGATTGGTGGGATTCAGTGGTAGCTCCACTGAAGACATTGGAATCGGCTGTAACCGGAAGTGTGGTTCAGTTGGAGCAATTACAATTGAGCTCTATTGAAAGTGAAAATGATCCAGACAGATCGACAAACAAAGTCTCAAAGATTGAAGCTTCAGTTGACTTCCATGGGAGTGCTTCAAGGGCTTCTCTTGAAGATATGGAACTTGCAACCAGAGCTTTAACTGAGCCTCTTCCTACCAATCAACTGGTAAAACTGTGGCTGAAACCTTTTCTTTCGCTAATAGCTTGCTTGTCAAACTAATCTTTTTCAATTTAGGCATACAAGAATCACCACCTTTATGCTATCGAAAAGTGGCTGACTAAGACTCAAGTCCTTCATCCAAAGGGTCCGATTATGGGTTATTGTTCAGGCCATCCAGTTTACCCTCGATCATGTGTTAAGACCCTCCAAACAAAGCAGAAGTGGCTACGAGAGGGCCTGCAAGTCAGAGCTGGTGAAACTCCTGCAAAGGTCTAAACTTAAAACTTTTACTCAAACATCACCACACCAGGATCCAGCTACCTTGTGAGCTTCCTTTTCACTCTTTCCTCCAGGTTCTTCGACGTTCAAAATATTCTGTCAGTGATCAAACATCTGAAATGGATGATGATTCTATCGAAATTTCTGGTCAGCCATCCACTGAGCTTTTCGGTATGTGGCAATTGGAACCCCTACAACTGCCTCATGCAGCAAATGGTATTGTGCCAAAGGTGATATTACCATTACTGAACTAACATTCATAATTGTTTTTTATTCTTTACATGAGTAGACTTATTCGGTAAACATCATTTGTTTCGACCATATTTTGTGTTGTTTTATTACTTCTCTCCTAGTTGTAAATCATGGTTACCAGATTTAGCGACATATTGGACCGGAACAATGAAAAAGATTTTAAGTGATTCTCATATGTTTCATGACTTGGTTGGAACAATACATGTAATAGTATGACTTAAGTCATACTTCTCTCCTAAATCGATCTCGTTTCTAGATGTTCAAGTTGATACTAACTCATGCTGACATGGATGTTTTTACACAGAATGAGAGGGGTCAAGTAGAAGTGTGGTCTGAGAAATGCCTACCTCCTGGCACTGTGCACCTGAGGCTTCCCAGATCGGCACCGGTTGCGAAGAGATTGGAGATTGATTTTGCACCTGCGATGGTTGGATTTGACTTCCGCAATGGTCGTTGTGTTCCCATGTTCGATGGGATTGTGGTTTGCAGCGAGTTCAAGGATGCTATCTTGGAGGTAAAGTTAATTTTGCACATCAAATGAATTTTATTTGAGTAATTATTTATATAGTGTGAAGGCGAGCCTTCGCGCAACGGTAAAGTTGTTGCCAAGTATTCGGGAGGTCACGAGTTTGAGTCACAGAAATAATCTCTTGCAATGTAGAGTAAGACTGCATACAATAGACCTAATATGGCCCGACCCTTCCTCAAAACCTACATTGGTGGGAGTTTCATGCACCGAGTTGCCCTTTAATTATATATATAGTATTTTTAGTGCATATATATATATATATATATATATATACAAAAAATTGAATTATTTCCATGGAATTGTGATTCAATCTTCATAAGAATTGTTATTGTATACTCTATTGAAGGGATATCAGTCGTCATTTATTCCATTATCCAAATACTAATGATCTCTTTCTTATTCAACCCTCCTAAACCTATATTTTATGCAAAGGAAAGTTGGATGGCCATTGTTGTCAAGGTGGACTAATCGAGCGGGTTGGTTGAGTTGGATAGGCTTATAGCCAAATTAAACGGGATGAATAGACTAGTTGGGCTTGACAAGTTCATTTGGTCAGATAGTCGTGCGATATGACTCATTCCGTTAAATAGGCTAACCGACAGTGGAATATTAGGGTATTTATTAGATTGTATGTATATGATTATATAGTTAATTATTATTAATACAAGCATTTATGGTAATGGATAATATGCTTTTTTTTTTTTATCTATTTCATCGTGTTATTATCTATTCCATTCTATCAACCAAATGGACCCTAAAACCGTACATATTTCGCTAGCTTTCCATGAACAAGATGTTTGTTGCCACCTCCTTAGAGAGACATGGGATCCCTCGAGTACTCACATTTGGATGAAAATGGACTTTGAACCGTAGAACATAGCAACAAATTTTCCAAGGTCCTTACCGGGCTAGTTTGAACCTTGTTTTATTGATGCTTTACTTCGAGCTAATTAACCTCTCCCTATTCATCGATGTCTTTACATCTATATCTTTATGTTAATTATTGCATCATTATTTCGTTCTTTATCTATTCCATTTAGTGAACCAAACTTCTCCTGTTTTTGAAGATGTAGCAATTTTGTCTACATTTTATGTCGTATATCACTAGTTGCTGCAATTTATTTGCATCTAAATTGTCTTAAGGTTGTTTTTTACGTCGCTATTTGTGTTCTCCTCTTGCTTGTATCATCAGGCATATGCGGAAGAAGAAGAGAGAAGAGAATCCGAAGAGAGAAAAAGGATGGAAAGCCAAGCTCTCTTGAGGTGGTTTCAGCTCCTCTCCTCCATCATCACAAGGCAAAAGTTGAAGAACTCCTACGTTGTGAACTCCTCGGCTCCTCCACATGTAGTTCAAGAAAATGTAAACACTGCATCAACCTCGACCTCAAAGTTTCCGGAACATGGATCTGTCGAGGTTTTGAGGCCCCTTGTGCCATCCGGCCATGACCATGTCCATGTGTATCCTGCAGAGAACCAGAGCTTCGATGAGGAAACGATGGTACGTACCAAGAGGTGTCCATGTGGATTCTCTATTGAAGTTGAGGAATTATAAGTTATCGTTTCTTGTTCAAGTTGGGATGTCATTAAACTTAAGTTTTTGATCAAGTTTGCACTTTGATCCATTTTACAGAAATTTTTATTTTGCCAGTGAAGTTCGTCTCCTTTTTGAATTTATTTTTGCAAAAAATCTTTTTTATTTCTAATTATTAATATTATTAATATTACTATTTAATTATAACCGATTCTAAATTAAATTGATTTGGTAAAATTAAGTTAGGTTAATGTTATTTTCATACTAAAAATAAGTTTAAAACTTATTACTAATTTTAATTTTTTATTCTTTCCCGATGCATGATCTAATTTTTATTATTTGTATTATTTTTTCACGTGGTCTCAATACTCATGGATTCTTCATCGTTCTCTCCTTCTCCCTCTCGTTCTAATTTTTACTACAACTTTTTCCTTGTTATTCATGTTATTATATCATAGCACATCAATTCATCTGTATTTCATCGATTTTTCGAAAAAGATCACACTTGTATCTATCCATCTCTATATCAATCCATCTATGATTAATAACCGTCCTCGGGGCTATGGTGCCACAATAGTGTTGGATCATTTCAGAGCTAGGGGTGAATAGCTTGTCGCGCTTCGATAGTGATAATTTGTAGAGGAATAGATTCGAAACAAGCTCCTAATGTTAACGTCAAGGATTTACTTAGTATTCACCTCAAGAGAATGTGACTAATATAAGGATTCATACACGACGCACTCTCCACTATGAAAACAACTCGGAAACAATCCGGAGGTGGAGAAACCTCTTACAACTCAAGAACAAGAAAATACAACTCGAAACAAGGAATCAAATGTAAATACAAATCGAAACACGATTAACACTTTGAACTTTGAATCCCTCAAGATTTTCTTACTTTGAATGACTCTTGAAGCTTGGAAGTGCAGCAACACCTCAACCCTAAGCTTTCAAGAACTGGCGAAAGGATGGAGTGGAGAGATCTACTGAAACAGTGCCCAAAAACCCTTTTCTAGGGTTACCGTTGGTGCCTTAATCGATTAAGCATCCTCTTAAACGATTACCATGTCAGCAACTTGAATAGACGGCTACATTTTCAACCTTAATCGGCTACTCTAGTCGATTAGGCATTGCTGAATTGATTAGCCAGATTGATTCAGCAACATTTTGTTCAATCACAAGAAATAGCTTAAGCGATCAACATGATCGCTTAAGCTTCGAACAGAAACATTCTGTCTGAACCAAAAGGCACCGTAAGTGATTACCCTAATCGCTTATGGTGTCCTAATCGATTACACCAATCGATTATGCATGCTTTCTCATGATTCCGAGCTTAAGCGATTAGCCTCATCGCTTAAGCTATGGTAATCGATTAGCCTAATTGATTACCGAACCCTAACTACCAAACCTAGGTCTAAGGTTCTCTGACCCAATATTCAGTCAACCTTGACTTGTTGGGACTCCTCATTACCTAGCATCTAGTCAACCTTGACCTACTGAGGCTTCTTCACCAAATGTCCAATCAATCCTTTGACGCACTTGGACTTACCAACGCCAGATGTCCGGTCAAACAAGACCCACCTGGACCTCCACATGTCCGGCTTCACTCACCAGGACTTTCCTTCTGCCTAGCTTCACTCACTAGGACTTTCACCTGGCTTCACTCACCAGGACTTTCCTTCTGCCTAGCTTCACTCACTAGGGCTTTTCACCTGGCTTCACTCACCAAGATTTTCCTTCTGCCTAGCTTCACTCACTAGGGCTTTCACCTGGCTTCACTCACCATAATTTTTTATTTGCCTAACTTCACTCACCAGGGCTTTCCATCTGCATGGCTTCACTCACCAAAATTTTTCATCTGTCTAACTTCACTCACCAGGTCTTTCCATCTGCCTGGCTTCACTCACCGAGACTTTCAACACCAAGTGTCCGATAAACATTGGCCCACCTGAATTTTCGTCTTTTACCAACCTTCCCGTTGGACTTGCCCTTGCATAATCTCCCATTAGGACTTTTCAATCAAGTATCCGGTCAACCTTAACCTACTTGACCAATCTCTACACACAGACAATTGCAACCACAATCTCCATATTTTGTCAAACATCGAAACTCAAACATCAAGACTCAAACTTGAGTCAACTCAAGCTTAGTCAACTTGGTCAACCTTGACTCGGGGGATATTTCACCAACAATCTCCCCCATTTTGATGTTTGACAATACATTTAAGTTAGGTTAATCTCATAGTCTCAACTTCTTCTTCATGTCAAATTATGAATGAGGGTTTCCTTCATTCTCTCCAGAAACTAAAGGACAAACTCCCCCTTTAGGTAATGAAGGTCTAACTTAAACCCTACACACACATCAAAAACTCTCCCCATGAAGAGTTATCCATACGTTGTTTACAACCTCACTTATTGTTCACAATATCACAATGAAGGTCTCATACCCTTCATTATCTCCAATGTTCATCCTTGAGCATTAACCCACTTCACAATGTTCATCCTAGAGCATTCACACTCAAACAATGAAGATATTCAATCTTTTATTATTTTCCAATGTTGTTCCCTAAGCATTTACTATAACGAAGGTTTTACAACCTTCTATGGTTTCAAAAATGCTTTCATGTCGGTGCCCTCGGGATGGTCTAGTGACTAGCACATGAGATGTTACCATCATGAGATCTGGGATTCCAATCTTGGCAAAGCCGAGGTAAATGTCTCCCTTATGTGTCAGTTACTATTCCAAAGGCTAGTAGCGGCCCATGATTTACCTCCTCTGTGTTGACCCTGGGACGAATTGGCGGGGGTGCTAGGGGAGAGCGTATTCGGCTTTTGCCATAAAAAATGCTTTCATGCCTTTAAGGAGTAGCTCCCCCTTCAAAACATGTCTAAACTTCTATCATTACATCAACAATAACTTAGAATTTCTAAACCTTTAGAAAACCCAAAATATAAAGTAACGAGGCGCAAGAACCAATATAGAATGTAAACCTCAACCTAAACTTTAACTTAGTCTTCTCTAACCAAGCCAATCTTATTTTCATCAAGAAAACTACCCTTAAATGATCATAATGAATTTCTTAGGGTTTAGAATGGCTAACATGACTTATTCAACCTTAATAAACTTGTTTAAGCTGAAAACAGGCTCTTAAGTGCTTAAAGAAGGCTCTTAATAGCTTAAGATCAGCCGTAATCAACTGAGGTTGGGATTCAATTGATTCCCAGGTGTTAATCGATTGTTGTAATCGATTAAGACCTTTAATCGATTCTGTGAGCCTCTATACTCACGGAACTCACCTTAATCGATTGTCGTAATCGATTATGGTGGGGGTAATTGACTGCCCTAGTCGATTAAAATTTCTAATTTCTGAAATGGAATGTTGTCTGAATTTCAAAAATACCTCAATAAATCTATAAAATTCTTAAAATTATAAAAATTCTTGTAGGCATTATTTAAGGCATACACTTTCATGGAAAAATAGTTTTCTAAGAAAATACATCTTATTTTCAAAGATTGACACAAAATTAGAAATTCTTGAAAGCTTCAAAGTTTCTCTCAAGTTTATGTCTAACTCTTCAATAGTGATGACTATCAAAAGATAGATTTCGCCAAGGTTTTTCAAAGACATTTTGAAATAATTTTCAAAATTAATTTCAACCATGTTCCTTGGGCTAGATGCATATAGCTTGTACATTAGCTTTCCCAATAATTGGATAACGCATAACTATATGTTTTGATGAAACTAAGACTCAAATAGATGCACTAAATCAACATCTTAAGTCTTGTTCATCATCCTAATATCTCACTTGTATCTAATATACACTAAAACATATACAAGTCAACATATAGTCTTTGTGAGATGTACACTTTGGTTTTATCCTAATCTAAGGGTTCATGGATATTTATCTAGGCATTGTAAACTTGATCATCCACCTACAATGTCACTTGTTGATAAATTCCTTTACCACACTTATTGGTAAATGTCATTGTTCTTAATTATAAGGAACTTAAAAGGATGCATGATGACTTATGACATACATCAAAATGAATATCTTTCAAAAGAAAAATCCTGTAGCTACATGATGTATGTATGACATGATGTAATATTTTTACTGTATTTTTCATAATAAAATAAATGTAAAATATGATGTTATGACATATGATGGATAAATAATCGTAGTAATTTAGCATAAATAAATATACATAGATTATCTATATATGTATCTCTAGATCTTTGCTAACTTAGAATTAATTCTAGATTGCCCTCATTTTCCTAAGAAAATATCAAATCCCAACTTGGCATTTCTTTTACTTTTCCTTATTTGTGTCAATTTAAATTAAGTCTAATTCCTCAAAGTTTGGTATATTTTACTCTTCCAAAGAGTAATGAATTAATCCTTTTCATTTTCAAGGAGTAACAAAACCTTGAAAATTACTTCCAAGTATCAATTTTTTTAAGGTTAGGTTAACTACCCTTCCAATTAAAGTTGACACTCTCTAGACCCATCTAAAGTGTAGAGAATATACTCATAATAACCAAAAACTTATTTGTGCTCCTTGAGTGTTCTAGATATTCACTAGGGATAACTTCCCTAATTACCTTCATAATGACCTTCCTAGGCTTCTTAGAGGCCTTGATCATGCTCCTCTCCTCTAGGTCAACTCTAGGGATAGCTTCCCTTGTGACATTCTTAGTGACTTTCTTAGACTTCTTTGAAGCCTTAGTCATATTGGTCTTTTCAAACATACTTCTAGGGATAACTTCCTTTGTATCTTTGACTTGACCCCTAGACTTAAGGTTGGTTCCATAACTATATGGAACTTTATGATAAGAAGACACATCTTTCTTGGCATTAGGTTTGTATCCCAAGCCTCTATGACCTTAGGATGACTCTTGCATTCCTAAACCTAGGTTGTGCTCTTTTTACCCCTTAAAGATATTTTTCATTCTTTTTAGGGTCTTTTCTAATTTATCAAGTCTTGACCTCAAGCCTTAGTTTTCCATCCTTAAATCCTTATATTTTGATTTTCCATTTGGTCCTTGAACATTTCTATTTCTAGGATTATATCTAAAATTCATAGAATTTTTGCCTAAATTGTTATTTACCTTCCTAACCTTAGGTGATGTGGTACTGACATTAAAAGGTACATATTTTTCTTTAATCATATCATGTCTTCTATTTTCATGATAAATAGAATTGAAATGATATAAATTACTTCTAGCATGCTTTTTATCATTACTTAAAGGAGTTGGTTTAATAAATGATACCTTGGGTTTGCGCTTAAGAGCTCTTCCTTGAATTGTGCTTTCTCCTTTGACTTTGGTCGAAATCTTCTCCTTTGGACATTGACTCTGATAATGTTCATTTTGTTTACAGAAGAAGCACACAATGTGCTACTTGCTCTTTGTTGGTGCAATATTTCCCAGGGTCAAGGTTGACCTGGTTGACTGAGCTTGATTTGAGTCAAGCTCGAGTCTCAATGTTTGAGTTTTGATGTTTAACAATACATGTAGACAATACATGGAGATTGTAGGTGCAATTATTCATGTGAGAAGATTGTGAAGGAGAGTCAAGTAGGTCAAGGTTGACTGGATACTTGACTGGAAAATCCTGGTGAGTGAAGCTAGGTGAAAGTCCTAACTTGGAGGTTAGGCAGAAAGGAAGTCCTGGTGAGTGAAGCCAGGTGAAAGTCCTAACTGGGAGGTTAGGCAGAGACGAAAGTCCCGATGAGTGAAGCCGAGCTGTTGGAAAGTCCAAGTGTAATCTTGGAAAAGGAGAAAGTCCTGGTGAGGAGCTAGGCAAGTGGAAAGTCCAAGTGTGATCTTGGCAAAAGGTGTAAGTCCAAGCATGTGGTCTTGGCAAGGTAAGTCCTAGTGTGACTTGGCAAGGA
>JBBMJZ010000002.1:10558377-10582502 GCA_037833815.1 Zingiber zerumbet
ACATGCTTGCCTTGAGAAGCATGTGTTGGATCGTGAGATTTGATAGAGGGGGGGGGGTGAATATCGATTCGAAAATTCGTCGAGAGTATAAACGCAGCGAAATTAAGATAAACACGAAAGAAATGAACACAGTTGTTTTTACTTCGTTCGGAGCCTGTGACGACTCCCACTCGAAGGCCCGTACTCCGTGAGTACTTTCGTTGGACAATTCACTAGCAATTCGATATAATGATTACAAAGGAAGTACAAGAAATGCTAATGAAAAAGAATAACAAAGCTATACCGACAGGAAGAAAACTACGATTACAAGAGCGCGTTGTCGGAGCTTCGTTAGCGTCGCAGGAGCGCAGTGCAACATAGCAGCAAAGCAAGCAGTCAGGGATTTCTGAATTGATGAAGAAGCTCTACCCCTGGGGCTTCTTTTATAGGTTGCTCCGGGCGCCTGGATGCCTTCCGGGCGCCCTGATGTGACGTAGCACGTCCAATCGGGATGCTCCACGTGGCGACGACTTGGCCTGGATAAAACTTGCTTCCGGGCGCCCGGACCACCTTTTTGCAGAAACGTCCTTCTCCTGCAAAACAAGGTTAGTCCGAGGCAACTATAATAAATTTCCTGCAAAACAAAGTGTTAGCACAATTGTATAAATTCAACATAAAGTTAAATTTAACATAAAGTTACAATGAAAAGTTTATTTTAAATTATAAAAATTAAATAAAAATAAAAATATATGATATCTTATTTAAAAAATAAAGTTATATTTTTGAAAAAAAGGAAAAAAATTAAAAAAACATAAAGTAAAAAAAAGGAAAAACGTAGAAAAAAATAAAAACGTAGAAAAACGGAAAACGTTTAAAAAAGGAAAAAAATGTAAAAAAAAAAATGTTAAAAAAAGAAAAATGTAAAAAAAAGAAAAATTAAAAATGTAAAAAAAATCATAAAATAAAAACATAAAAAGGGAAAAAAATAAAAATGTAAAAAATAAAAACTTACCAGTATGATTTTGTAATTGAGGATAATATAAAAAAATATTAAATTAATTTATACATTAAATATTCAAATAAACACATTTTCGTTACATTAAAAGACCATATTCAAGTTCAATAGCTTTAGATCCGCTACCTCGATCATGATTTTACTATCCCCAGAGGAAAAGGCCCTTCCCAAAAGGGAAGGTTGTGGGCGAGGAGGGATTCAAACCCCCGACACCGTGGTTCGTAGCCACGTGCTCTAATTCTCTGAGCTACAGGCCCCACCCATCTTCACTGGATCTGTTCCTGGGAGTACCCTCAAAAAGGAACCTTTCCTCAGTCATTTCGGGTTAAGAAGATGTAAAAACGTGTTTCTCTCTATCTATAAGAAATAGAAGAGTGCGTTCCAAGATGTGAAGTGATAGAGAAGATATGTCATAATTGAGATTTAAAATAAGACTACCTTTGCACTTTGAATTTTTATCTAAAATAATATTAGATTATATTTTATTTCACATCATCTTAATTATATAATTATCTAATAATCAAATAATAAAAATTATACATAATAGCGTGAATCAATCACCTCTAAGTGTAACCCTAAGTGTAAGGATATCTAGGGCTGTAAACGAGCCGAACTTTAGGATGTTTAAGCTTATTTGATAAGATAATTGAGCCAAGCCGAGCCGAGCTTAAAATGAACCAAGCTTTTGAAATAATTGTTTAAGCTTAACTTGGTTTATTTTTTATGAGCTTGAACTTGTTTAAAGCTTGGTTCGAGCTTGGTTCGTTTAGATATTATCAAGCTCTCAATTCAAGATTGTTTGAAACTTTTAATTATTTGATTGATTATTGAACTTGATAATTCAAACTTATTTATCCATTTTATTTTATTGTTTATTTAGTATATTGAAAAGAGTTTTTTTAATGAATATGATTCATGAACATTGCTTACGAACGTTAACAAGCTGAACACATATGTATTCAAGCTTGTTTGTTTAATTTGACGAGTTATTCAAATTTATTTATTTAATTAATTTTAAAATAAACTTTTACCAAATCGAACATTAAACTTATTCCCAAATACTTGATTCATTTACCATCCTAAGGATATCGACGTGTAGCGTGGGAGACTTTAATGCCTCATCTTGGATGTAAGTGCAGGTGTAATCCTTCGCCAGCTGCGGCTATTCTAGCCTTTATCGAAACCCACCCACACTGTTTACTTATTATTTCTCATTCAGATCTTGTTTTCTTGTCTAATGTCGCAAACACAATCCCTTTGGAGGAAAGCATTGAGACATGAGGCATGAATTGAGACACTGAAGTATGAGAACACAGGAGTGACCATCTCTAAAACTTACTGCATTCATATTGTAAAAAACCAAGGTAACCATCTCTATAAACATAATTCAAAGATAATAATTTTCATATCGGAATAAAGAATATATAGCATTCATAAGGGTGTTTTACCACTGGACAAACCACATGAGATACATCTCTAAATCATTAATGAACAGTAGCAAAGCCAATTGACATGATACCTTTACTTCACATCTCAAAACAGAAACTTTTACTACACAACTTACTTGACACAGTTTATTGAGAGACTTCATGCTGAGCACTCAACAAATATCGAACGGCTTGATAATTAGGTTGTAGCAGCTTTGTAAGATGGGTTGAAAGGCACTTGTTCTGCACAATCCACGTTGTCGCCCGATCTTCCACGCCCTACTCCCATCAGGTCCAAGTAATACTGGTAATGTGATATGATGTTGTTCATGGGATCAATGTAGCCTTGGCCACAAATACTGTCTCCGTACAAAATGTTCATGGTGAGTCCGAATCCCGGCAGCCTTTTGGACAAGGTGTCGTTGGTTGTGGGCTTCCAGTTCCCGACAAAAACATCGTGCGCCGAAGGCTGCTTCTTCTTCATCGGTGTCATCCACCTCCACATGGCTGCTTGGAAAGCTATAGTAGCATTCTGCTCGAGGAACTCTGGATGGTTCAAAAGGTCGACCTTTATGCCATCACCGACTAGACCATAGTTGTAGTTCCTGAAATGAACTTGAAAAAGTCAATCACAGAATACATCAACAGTCATTTTACCAAAATCCAAACTATAATTTTAATATGTATGTTGCATCATTGCACCTAATTCATACTGAACATACCAGTACACAGGTAGAGCCCCACGCCCAAAATATTGAACACCGTCAATGCAAGGATAGAGGTAGTCTTTCTCGCAATAATCTTGGCTTGGGCTCATTTCATGATTATAACATAATCCCCATGCAAGTGGACCACCAGTGGCAACACCATATCCACCTGGAGTAGATGATTAATCCGTTAAATAGTTAATATATATCTTAATATGAATAGAACAGTTAATATACATGGATAATTCATTCAACTATTCTTCATTCATCATCCTAGTTCAATATGAGGCAAAATCTCCATGCAAAGGTTCATTACGCTAGGGAAAAAATATCCTCCGTGATTTATATGTCTGTATCTTATCGTAGGGCTGGCGATACTGGGCTGCTTAGGCGAGCAATATCACCTTATGCTCCAATATGAGGCAAAATCAGATTCATTATGGAAGCACCTGGTCAAATTTTTTCTTTCCTTTTTTTTTTTTTCCATTTACAGAGGATGAGAGATTAACAGGGAATTTTACTTAAGTAATATGTTTGCGCAAACTACTAGTTCAGAGCATCGATAAGCATCAATATGTATCAAGTAATACCCACTATGCTTGAGAAGAAGCCATACCCATTGAACTATGATTCATGATTAGCTGAGTAAAAAAAATTGGAACTGATATAGTTTAATGAAGATAAATTATGATTTACGACAAAGAATACAGTGATGAATTATGTTTTATGATTCTGCAAGGAAATGGTTTACTGGTTTCATTGACAAGACTTAAGTACAAGCATGTAATATAAGATTGCCTCTTTTGGTCAACATGTATAATATATTATGAACTCAGATAATGAGTTTTAATTGTATTGTATGTGTTTGTTTTTAGTTTTGCATGTCAAATTCAATTTTCGATCAAATAGGTGAGTGAACCAAACCAACATCATTGTCTTCGTGTTTTTTACACAAATGAATACATAAATCAATTGTACCTGTGAGGATTCAGGAAAATCTATGTCTAAAATTGTGTTAAAGCAAGGCACGGAACTTATGTACAGAGTATCTAAATATCAATGTATTCAAACTCCAAATTTCTACTAACTGAGGGGATTGATAAAACCTAGGGCAGCTAATTGCCATTTATCAGATCTAGCACTATAAGTAAATGGAACAAGGCAGCAGATTATTAGGTTAGGTTAATTGTTTGTTAGATTCAAACTAATCGATTTTGTAAAGGCAAAAACTTTTATCTGGACAGACTATTTAAAATGAAGAGATTAATGGAGACTCCAGGTCGAGATCGGACGCATACACATGAACAAAGCTAAATAAACGATTCAAAATATGTAGTAGAAGGGAAAAGGGGAATAAGATGCAAGGGGCTCACAGGAGGTTTTGCTGCCAACATGGCCGAGGAAGGCGGCGACCTCCCTCATCTTAGTAAACTTATCGCCGGTGGTCCCGAACCCGAGGGGCTCAAAGAGGGAGGCGGCGGTGATGAAGGACTGGTAGTCCCAGAAGCCGACGGCGTGTGCGACCGGTGCGTTGCGCTTGCTGAAGAGGTTCTCGAACTGGTACACCTGGAAGTAGTCGGTGATGGTCTCGTTGCAGCAGTAGATGCTGCCTCTGCACTCCCACCCCTTGTCGCACGTCTTCAGCTTCGGCTTGCCGGCCTCCGCCAAGCCACCCGCCACCGCCGCCACCACCGCCACCGCCAGCAGCAGCCTCATCGTGAGCATCATCGCGCGCAGCGAAGAGCGATCGATCGATCGAGGAGATCTGGCGTCTGAAAGGAACAAATAGGAAGGGGGTGAAGAGGAAGGAGAGAGACTTGGGAACCACTCTTTCTCTCCCACGCACAGCTCTCGCAAGCGCTGGAATCCGAATAATCACGCTATTAGAAGAATGCTTTTCAGTCCATAAATCAAAAATGAGTCGGTGCGACGTCCTCTCCCGTGGGGGACCACCGCAGGACTGTCGGTGGCTCCAAGTCGGTTTAGACCGGATTGAATCGGCCGGTTCGACCTGAGTAGACCCGACTGACTGGTTCCCTGAGACTGCTAGAGGTTCCATGAATCATCGCTTTAGGAAGGAGTCGCATCAGACCGAACCATGTCGATAGCTTAGTACATGAATGAGTGGTTCGGTTGGTGAGGGGAATTGTCGTTTGAGGGGGAAACGGTTGGTAGCAACTCGTTCTCTGAAGTAAGCGAGCAATCAGTATCTCCCACCAAATCCATGAAAAATGAGAACTAACACATTTGCATTTGGGGTTATAATGGCGGTTGTGGTGGTCTGGAGGACAAGTGAAATGGCGTGAAGTGGGGACGGTTGACACCATATTCTAGCTGTCCTAATTGAGAGTCAGGTCGTAGAGCTGGTAGCGCATTTGGGGTATTTGTATTTAGTGGAGGTTAAAATGGGCATATCGGATAACGCTCGACCTGTGATACTGATGTTCGATTTAGGCTCATTGGGCTTATTAAAATAAAAATAATGAATAATAAAAATTAAAGAAATAAAAAATAGTGCTTATTAAAATAAAAATAATGAATAATAAAAATTAAAGAAATCAAAAATAGATAATTTTATCTTTATTGTTTTTTTTTATAAAAAATTTCCATTCAAAAACAGATTACTTGAGCGGACACGGGGCTTAAATTAAATTATATGTTTCTGTTTCTGCTGGGAGAAAAGTTTATTAATTTTATCCATTTCACTAAGAATTCGATCAACATTGACAGACAAAATAGTTGAAATCTAATTCAGTTGCCAGTAACCCAATCTACAGTTGGTATTTAATTTTACAGCAATGGATCAAAAACGCACTTAAAATCACAAAATTCTTAAAATACACCTCTCACTTTTAGATTTTCCAAAATGCACACTTACTTTTCTCCCGCCAACCGCTATAATTAGGAATCATAATTTTTCTCACGGATTCAAAGTCCCATGGAAAAAAAAAATCTAAAACAGGGGCATATTCTAAAAGTCTTTTCGGATATGGATTTAGAGATTTTTTAAATCCCAACAATTGAATGGAGACATATAATAGAGTATGAGCTCATCAACTATGGATTAATAATTTTATTATATATGTATAGTATGTCATTGGTTCTTGTATCCGTGAAAGACGCTAAATTTTTTTTTAAAAAAATAGCTAAGTCAAAACATCTGAAGCGGGAATGAAAATTTAATCCCAGTGAAATTGAGATGAAAAATTTCTTGATTAGTAATATAATTTGAAGGTGTAGATAATAAACTCATCTCCGTTCTGTTATCATCTCTAAGGATGTATTTGGTTCAAGTTATCATATATAATCTTAATTATGTGATTACTTGGAAATCACATAACTAATGTTATAGGGAATAAAATATAACTAAATGTTGTTTGGTTCAACCTAGATAATGCAACAAAAACTTATTTGTTTGAAGATTTTAATGAATAACCTAGTTTAATATTTTACTATATTTCCCTAGTTATAAAACCAACTATACATAATAATAATAATAATAATAATAATAATAATAATAAAAAATATTATTATTATTATTATTTAAATTCTACGTTTTTTTTACTTTTTCTTTTTCATATTTTTCTTTTTATATATATATATATATTTTAATTTTTAAAGTTTTTTTATTTTTTTACATTTGTTCTATTTTTTATTTTTAATGCTTTTTTTAAATTTATAATTTATTTTGTCCATTTTTAATGTTTTTTATTTTTTTACGGTTTTTTATTTTTTTATATTTTTATTTTATTTTTTAATATTTTTTCCTTACGTTTTTTATTTTTTTTATTACATTTTTCTTTTATTCAAAGGTATTTTGGATAAAAAAAAAAATCGTTAACCTCAAAATTAAGAAAAACCTCAGTTTTCTAAGATTTTCCGATTCATAATTGCATGCTCCTTTTGCTAACATATGATTACTTGAGAATCATCGATTACCTAAATCAAATAAGATTTTTATTGATAACCTTAGATGAATAATTAAAATTATCAAAAATAATTTCTAATTAAACGCACCCTAAATGTAATACTGCATTTAAAGAGCAACATCAGTATGATGACTGATGTTAGTTAAATTTTAAAGAACAATATAACTTTATTACTGCATAAGTCCTAGAATCAGTACAGTTATAGTGTTAATTTTTAAAAACTAACACCATAATAAAAATATTGACAAAACTAGGAATGGGGATGGAAATATAATTCAAAGACGGAGAAAACCTCCGCTCCTATCATCTCAAACTGTGATGCTGCATTTAAAGAGCAATACGATGCTGAATTTTAAAGAAGAATATAATTTTATTACGGCATAAGTCCTAGAATCAGTACAGTTATAATGTTAATTTTTAAAAACTAACACCATAATAAAAAATGGTATTTGAAATCTCTAAAGTATTATTCTTTGAATAACACGTGGTTGTCGGGATAAAATGACAAACAAATAAAAATCTGAAAGTTATTGCTCTAACCCATTAACCATTCAAAAACGTCTCGGATGTTTTACAGGAGAAGAGCAATACCACCTAGGGTTTGTAAACACCTCATTAAAATTGTCTATATTTTAATTTGTTTTATAATTAGCAAAAGAATCCACTGAAATTTATATGCACGGGACGAGTCATGAAGGACTACATGCCAGTCAGGCCCCTCTGTGAGTGATCAAATTGCCACTTTGGCGGGGGTATAGGTTTGATAACACCTGTAAAAATTATGCAGAAAAGACGATGCTACAATTGCATCCAACTCTGATACTTTTCAGAGTGCAAGATTCATTACAAACAAAACAGAATTCGAAAATGCAACAAGGTTGAGTTTTATGGTAACCATTCAAACAAAGGTTCAATGCATCAGCCATTCAACAAAACAAGATGTTAATCAAACTAATAATGTTAAACAACCAAGTCCGACGTAATACTGGTGAAGAAAATATAACGAGTCACTCGATACAACCATCAGTCATGACCACTCCTCCATGCAATTTTGCGCTCGGAAAGAAAATCTGCGAGTTAGTTGTCAACGAAAAAATTGAGGGAAAATTTCATGTGTTTAGAGTAACATCAAGGATGCTTGTTTGATGAAAAATAGAAGTAATGAATGTGATGGAACAAAACTATATTTCTATTTATATGGTTTAAGAACGTGATTGTGGAATCACTAACGTCTTTTTTGTTGTTTAGCTGTGACAGATTAATATAAATTGAAAAAAAAACTACATTAGACACCACAATAGCAAACATAAAGTAGAGACAAAAAAAAAAAACTTAAGGGAAATAGAGAACTAAAAAGACTAGCAACAAGGTTAGACTAGCATCACTTCACGAGCATACAAAATTCTGTGGAGTCATGTAGAGTCAATAAAAATAACCATCGTCAAATTGTGTTTGTTCCAACTATTTGGCATCGACTACATTAATCATGTCCCTCCATTGAATACTAATTAAATGTTTTTTATTGCATTAAGATTTTCTTTGATCTTCTTCTTCCCTTACTCCTTCCACTCAAGATATTCAACTCTTATAGAATCTAAAGTCATCTTTGAACATATCTATGTCCATGAATCTACCTACCTCCTTCCTAAAATGAATCGACTGATAAGAAATTCTGAACAAATATAGTTGGCATTTGAACTCAAACTGACCATGTTATATCAGCAGGATGCAGGCATTCAAATGTATCACATAACTCGTGTGGAATTTTGGTACTTAGTGGTAAAGGCTTGGTTGTTATAGTAATTGTTGTGATGGTGTGTCCATTAACTTGTCATAGTAATATGAAGAAAACAACAAACATAAAATTATGTTTGGCACCTGAAGTTTGCTGTTTAAATGATTTTAAAATGTCTTAATGTGTTATGGGGAGAGGGAGAGAGAGAGAGAGGGAGAGAGAGAGTTGTTTGACTAAGAAATAGGCTTCAGTTAGTAGCAATCCAATACTGTGAAAACTCGTCTAAAAGCCTACCATCCAAAGGAAGGCCAATATGAATAGTATACCACCAGCCAAAGCTAAAAATTTTCACATGCCAATTCACTGATGAAACTGATATTTCAGTCATTCTGGTCTTTTTCAAATTATGGCATTGGAATGTTCAAAGACAAACAGTGGAGTCTATCAAAATTTTTTTTAATGTAATAAAAGATTATTTAAAATATTTGTATACTAGTAGTCTATAAAGAGTTCAACTGAGGGTCAATTACAAGTAGTTGGGAGTGATATAATAATGATCATGATGACAAGGACAACCCACTATACAAACAATTGGATCCTTATCCAAAACAAAATTAAAAAACTATGTAGGTTAGTAAATTTTTTTAATGTGATTAGTCTTATTTAATGTAACAAAAAGTGTTTTGAAAATTTTGAACACTACTGATACAGCTTTAGAATTCAATACAGAGATAAAATCCATATAGCACCCTCAATATTCAGGATTCATGGCTTCACTTTCTTCTTGATGTTGTTATATGTGAACCTTCTTGAAGTTATAAGTATTCTAAACAACATAATTTACAATATTTAGCAGTGTGATAAATAAAATGGAAAGACAGAGGAAGCATTTAACAACAGCTTTATCATCCACAATTTTAGTCCAACTATTTAATGTAATAATGCTAACTGAATTGAAGTTTGTGTATCTATATCACTAATAAGGTTTGGACCTCTTAGATCACATTTAGTTATGTTTACTACATTTTTAATTTAATCTCACTATCTTTCACACATCCAACTCTAATCGTTTAAATTGTTTAACTATAGAACATACCAGACTTCTATGAAAGTTTGTATAGGAACTGGGAAGAGGAAGGGGGAGCAAAAGAAAAGAATCAGAAAAGAACTGAAGGGCAATGGATATCTCCAAACACAAAAAAATGTGAAGAAAAATTTAAAGATAATTCATCCCTATAATTGGCTTCACAAATAATGGAAATCAAATCCATTCCCTTCATTCCTTCCCAAATTTCTCAATCCAGAAAAGAAGATAATTATTTTGCAAAGAACCAAAAGAATGAGAACGGTCAAGTAATAGCATAAACTTTAATATTACTACCTAGCACTAAAACTTAAACCACCTAATAGGGATCAACAATTAAACCTGGACAAGAGTTTTATTGTCTTTTGTAATTTATTACTTGGTATATTCTGATGGCCTTTTAAATTTTTAATCATCTAAGAATAAGCCTATTCACTTGTTCAATTATATTCTCAGAGATAATTTTGTTTTGTTCATAAACAATTAAGATAACTTGCATTCCTCATGTATATTTATAACTCATATATGTCCATTGAAATCTTTCGTTGGAACTATGGGATTTCTGAATAGAAAGCTCCAACACATGTATCTCAGTTTTCAAATATATTTTTGTAACACAATGGTATATGCCTCTTGTTGTTTACTCCATTTTTGTAATAGGCTTGCCATAGTTGTAACTTCCATCTGGCAAGTTTTATTTACATGAAAATACTCAATAAAATGGTTATATTGGGGGAAAAAATACATCTACCAAAGAAATTGTTTGGGCATGTGTTTTGTTGTTGTCATTGTTGGTATTTGGCAGGATATTGTCTTCTATGCATACATTTGTGGTATTATGCTAGATCATCTACTCCATCTATAAAGCTCTATAAATCTCATAAATTTGCTGTTTGTTCCAGAACTGACATCAAACATGCCATACTCGTGTGGTGTATATTTCTACAATAGACACTATCTTCCACAACAATCATGACCTCGATCTATTTTGATATCCCAAATCAATGATAGGGTTCCAAGTAGCTACTTAGCACTTCCACTTTAGCATAAGAATATCCTTCGCAATTTCTCCAAACAACTTTGTATTACTATGGCATAACCATTGACTAAGTTTCTGGGCATCCTTGGATGAGAAAAGTACCTCTAATTACTTAAATATGTTATCAGTTATAATGCCTGGCACATTTCTTGCACAGATTTTGTGGAAGTGACGACTAACATCAACATGCAACCATATTGTTTGACAGGTTTGCCAACAATATTAAGTTTCTAGGTAACTAGCATGTATGAAACTATTGCCAACACTATATGTATTTAAATTATTCAGAATTTTGTCACCATTATAGTGACCAGAAGCACTAGAAGATTCCCAAGTCTTCTAATGCCATGACTCATGAGAGAGGATATAAATAAAATTTGAGCAGTGATATAATGATGGTTTACCATAGAGTGCAAGATTCAAGATGAAATATAAGAAAAAAGAGTGAAAAAGAGTTATCATATATGCAGTCAACTATGATGTCATTCCCTTTTTTTTTCTTACTCCTAGATCTTTGACACTCATACTAACTGAACTACAGCCGGATAACAAGAGGTGGAAGGTAGGGGAGAAAAATGAGATTAGATAACCCAATAGTCATAAGTCGATTCTTTAAATCTGATAAGGGCCTTCCCCATTAAGCTAAATTTTATCTTTGTGTTTAGATGGAGGGTAGAGATATGCTTTTTATGGGTAATAAAGTAAATGTATCATTAGATTACAACTTATTAGAACTACTGAAATAGAATCAAACTAGCTATATCTTTAATTATTTGGGTCCAGAATGACTTAGCTAATAACAAAACAACTGCAAATTTAGAGACCCATTAATTAATAATTTAGTCGTATCACTGGGAGAATATAGTTTGTAAAATAAGAAATTCATCTGTAAATCATTTCATATATGAAACATAAATTCATCAAACTATGTTGGTATGTTAAGATTTGCTGGTATGGAAAGATTTGTTTTCTTCTAAAAAATTCTAAACTTCCTAAGAATATGAAGAAACCTCTGCGAAGAAGATTATAAACAACCATCTTTTGGAAAAATCACGACACTAAGTAAAAAAAAGGTTGATTTGAAATTTATCTTCATCAGACACTGGGTAGACTTTACAGACTTTACGAAGCGCATTCAGATCAGACAGCAATCACAAAAAAAAAAATTGGAGATCCTAGTCATAAACATAATTGAGAATTTGGGCGGGCTATAATTACGGATCTCTAGCTAAACATGCCCAATTATGATCAGATCCCAAACAAACGAACAGATCGCATAACTAAATGAAAAGAATAGAATCCGCAAACGAAGATCTGGACGTACCTGGCTCAGACGCCGCTGGAAAGGAAAGGATCACTTGGCGACCATGCGAACAATGAAGTCTTCGTATTGGATAGTACCGTCGGGGCCGACCTCCACCTCGCGGATCCACTCATCAAACTCAGCGGGCTCCAGTTTCTCGCCGATGCTGGTGAGTACGTGGCGCAGGTCAGCAACGGAGACTTTGCCGGTGGAATCCTTGTCGAGGACGCGAAAGGCATCGCGGAGCTGGCGGTCGAAGGGCTCGGGGCGGAGGTACTTGCGCATGAGATCGAGAAATCGGGGGAAGTCGAAGGGGTCGGTAAGGCCCTCGGTGGCGGCGATCTCCTTGAGCTGGGCCTGGGTCGGGTTGCCGCCAAGGGAGCGCATCAGGATGCCAAGCTCCGACGCGGCGATCCGGCCGTCCCCGTCTGTGTCGAACAGGTTGAAGGCCTCCTTCATCGACGCCACCTGCTCATCTGTCGGCTCCTTCCCCATCGCTGCTGCTGCTGCTGGGCTTCTTCTTCCTTCTCCCTTTCCACCGCGTTTCGCTGCCCTCTTCGCTATTTATTTTTTTATATATAATTTTAAATGCTTGCTGAGTTTAAAAATGGTAATTTAGATTTATTTACTAATTTTAACTATTTTTTTTTAAAAAAAAATTGATCGAGTATTTAAATGGTAATAAATTTCTTTTAAAAAAAATTCTTGACCAGAATTAGAGTTATTTAATTTATATTTAGTATTTTCTCACGAGAAAAAGGGCAGTAACAAATGGGATCCGAATATATAGGAGACGATGTGCAAATGAGTATGGTGACCACACACGCTCGACAATTCCGCTGAGCCATCTCTCCATTAGCCACAATCATATTCTTTTTATTCTTTCACTTCTTCTTCCTCGTTCGACTTCCAATAGTAAAAAATCAAACTAAGGGCAGGAACAACACGACGAAGTACGAACGATGTCGATGTCGGAATGGGACTTCGCTCATGCCAACGCGGATCATAAGTTTTTCCGTCAAATTAGTCGTGAAAGTGAGTGCTTTTGCTTGCTTCCTTATCGGGAAATTACTAACTAATTCACAAAAATCTAATTTTGTTCTTGGATTATTTTCAGGAATTTTAAATGAAATGCTTAGATCGTCGGAAACAAAGAGCTCGACTACACCATGGAAGGTTAGTTCTTATTTATCCATGTTGGCAGAAAATATAAAAAGCGTACAATGAGAAGAAAAGCACAGGAAGTGAGTTTGACTATATGTCCAGCTTGCTTCCCTTCTATTTACTCCTCTATGAATGGGCACAAACAAACTAAATGGTTGTCACCATTTATCGAATTTACAGAAGAATTTTCCATCCTCTTTTCATTTAATCATGTTGCAAGAAATTCATCACAGTACTAAGCACTTACAACTGGAATTGGATTTATATTGCAGATACTTATCATGGACAAATTCACTCTCAAAGTGATGTCTTTTTCTTGTAAGATGGCAGATATTACAAACCAAGAAATCTCATGTAGGTTTAGTCACTTCTTAAAGCTTGAAAATCTTATCTCACTTGCCCTTTTGTTTTAGTAATAATATGATTGTCACCATTAGATTTGTTTATTTTTTTAAACTACTGATAGTTTTTGTTCTTTACAAATTTACTTCAAAGATTGGTAGGAATAGTTGGATGAGGGGTTAACAATCCTGTTGTTGCGTTCTCTCCATATTGAACCAATTCAACCATCCAATAGAGGAGGAATTATGGTTATCCAGTCAATCATTTTGCCATAAACTTTCCATATAGATTCTTCATGGCACAAGTTGTAGTGATGCTGCAAAAATAGCCATCCGGGTTTGTAAATTCATAATTGCTGGATAAGATATTCAGATTGAGGCATTGGATGGCATATGCAACAATAGATATCATGAAAGAAAATATGGTCTCTTCAAACTAATTTTTGTGTTCCTATAGAAAAATCCAACATAAGACCTTAATTGTTAGAGTGATTGAAAATTCAAATAATCTGGTGGGACCTACTCTTCTTTCCTTTATCAATGATAGTGCAATGATTATTATAGTAGAAATTTAACATGCCTTTCGTCTCTCATCATCAGAGTTAGAGTTAATGGCATTAGAATTTTTAGGCATAATAATTTCCTGAGAAGCCATCTTAGAGAATTGAAATGTAAAAGGGAGAAGTCCAATAGCTATTGTTAATCCTCATATTAGAAATTAGTGTATCTTGAGAGAGGTGTTCATGAGCACCCGTCAAGAGATTGGCCTCTTCAAAATCAAGTGACACATCTAGTGGCAATGGAAATTGCTAAGCCACCAAAAAAAATAAAATCTTGAATATGAAATAAAATATTTCCATTGAAGGATGATGGGTGTTTGGGGGCAAGGTTTCAAATCTTTGTTCCATTGACCAAGTTGTTACACCTTTTGTTAACTTGTGATGCTTGTCAACGTCATCTGACTTTCCATATGAAATCTTAGATCAAATATTTCAAAATTGAACTTGTTGAAGTTGCGCACAAGTTTCAAAAGAAAGACAATACTATTTTTTTCAACTTGTAATTGTTCCTAATAAACTGACATTTACTTATGTTTTGTAGTTTGATGATGAGACCTTTTCAATTTCTTTGAATATTGGTTACACAGAAATTTAATAATTTTCCTATTATGCTGTTATGCTTTAAATGGATTAGTATTTGAAATTTGGAATTATTAAGGTAGATTCTCATTGTTAGCAAAATGTCTGTAACCTAATTATTTTGGAATAATGAAGAATCTCCTTCTAGATTGGTCTAAACTTGCCATAGGAGATCCTCCTATATCTTGTTAATATCTAATGTAGCAAAAATAGAGTAATAAACTTGCCATGATCTTCTGTACTTGTACCTTATCTAGATCTTTTGATTCACTTTTTTGGAAAGAGGGATAAGTAAAGATTTTTTGCAGGAATACAAACTTGGTTTTGTATTCAAGTTCTTCTCACATTAAAATACAACATGTAGTTTGTGGGAAAAAAACTCCCATTACAATGCACACTAACATTACTATACCATGTTGTCTCCATGACTGGTAGTTTGTGCCACATATTATTGCCCCATTGGTGCACACAATAGACTAGAAAGTGTGGGAGCAAGACAAGTAGGGCACACCTACGACGATTGAACTAATAGTGAAGTTGGGGCGCCACATCAGGAGCCACCATACTTCCTGGATTTACTTGGTGGGTGGAATGTGGGTCCGGACCATCTACTCCAGGATTAGTCGGGTTGTAAGATTTGGATACCTGATATAAAAAAAAAAAGAGAAAAAGACAAGGATAGAGGGACAAAAGATGAGTAGGAAACACCACGCTCAATTGGTAACGGAGGAGAAATGAGAAGCAAAGAGGGGAAGTGGAAAGAAAAATATGATAAAATGTTGAACATGAAAACAACAAAAAATTTTAAGTTTTGACTATAAAGTGTCAAACGATCATCCCTCACGATCTTCCAATTTCCATCAGCCTTTTTCAAGTAAATTTGAAGGACCGACCAACTTGGTACTCTCATGCGAGTTGGTGTATAATTATCAATGTACAAGCCTTGCTAACTTTTAGGGGATAGGTATATGGATTTTATCTCTCCATTGAATGCTATCTAAGTTTGTGTATGATATCATCGCATAAAAGTTAGTGACTAGTCCTTTTATGATTTTGAAAATTCTTGCAATCCACTATATACACTTTTTTGCAAGGAATTTTTGTACAAAAACTTTACATGCAAATTTTTGAAATTCTTACAATCAATAATATTTGTCGCGGTTGAATAAGTTTCACATTCTATTTTGCAGTGGTAGAGGACATTTTCAAAAGAAGGGAGCCTTTACCTTCAATGGATGCTATATATTTCATCCAACCACTAAAAGAAAAGTAAAGGTTTTTGGAGTTATTTTTTCTAATTATTCTACTTAGTTACATTATTAAAACCTGCTACTTTTCAAATTTGTTGTTTCATATATCATTATTTGCTCAATGTTTATCCTTAACTTTTAATTTTTTGTCCTCTTATACTTTCTGTGTGTTACAACTGGTTCGAGATTGTGCACTTTCTTGATATATAGTAGTCTAAAATTCTATAATGATGAACAATAGGAAATATAGGAGTGGAGTGTATTAAACAGTCTACTAAATAATAAATCTTGCTTGGGAATCTCCATGATGAAAGTTATGTTAATTGTTCTATTTACAGTACACTATACAACCAATAAGCTAAATAAGGACTACTGAGAAATATTACCTTAGAAAACCCTAACTTCTGTTGTGTCACACTAGTCCAACTTTAATTCTTAATTAGAGCTTGGGGGTTTTCCCCTAATCATAGCCTTCTTTTTCAGTAAAGATTAAGCCTAATGATTGATTTCCTAGTATTCAAATGATTGATTTTCATTGTTTTTCTCCCTAGTTCTCAAATGATTTATTGTCTTGATGCCTTTAGATAGAGGAATATTGGTGGTCCTCAAATATGCTTCATACCTCAAATAATGAACTAATTAATCTGAGAAATAAGAAAACTAAGTGTAATTGAGCCTCTATCAATCCAAGTTAAATTTTTTACTTTCATGGTAGAAGTCAGAATTGCTTTATGGAAGAGGTGGAGTCAGATTAGCTGGGAGATGTAGTGAAGTTCACTATAAAGAATACATTCGAGAACAAACAAATACTGAATATGCTCTTGAATTTGAATGAAGTAATTATATCAGTCTCATATTTATGGTAAAAGATGCTTGAAATTCTATCGTAGTATAAAATTGAAAGGATAAATACCACTCTAGTTTTTTTTATTATTATTTTATTTCCCCCCTAAAATTTCTACTAGGTTCTTGTAGATGTTACATATATGCTTCTTAACACACATGGTTGCATCTTGCAGTGTCATCATGCTACTATCTGACATGTCTGGAAGATGTCCTTTGTACAGAAAGTATGCTTCAATATCTTCCATTTATTTTTTTTGGTGAACTACATTATACCTCCTTGGAATTTAAGGCTCCTATGTATCCTTTGCAATTCCAAAATAGCCAACTTTGTCATTTTCTATAATCCCAAACTCATGTGATGAATTCGAATCAATATATTTGTTATGCACGGTGAGTTAATAGATGTATAGACATTTTAATTTTCTGATTTATTTGATTTTATTAATTTATATCATATCCTTAAATTAAGTAATAAACTTATGATATAGTAGGGGATAGAGCTCAATGAAGTAGAAAGATCCATACAGCGGACCCCACCTAGTGGGATAAAGCTTGGTTGTTGTTGTAGTACTAAAATTGAAGGGGATATATTGGATACCCTCAAACTCCAAGGATGATAGATGCATTCACTCTTTATCTACTACAAATTTTGACACCATTATAAGTAAACACTGATTCTCTGTTACTCTTCTTTAATAATATTTATTATTTCAGGGCGTATGTTTTCTTTAGTTCACCTATACCCAAGGAATTGATTGCTTACATTAAGAATGACACGAGTCTTTTACCCCGTATAGGTGCTCTTAGCGAGGTGAACTATTTTATCTTTCAATATGCATATATAATATGTTAATAATCAATGTGAATACTCATTTAACCTTATTCACCCTTTTTGAAACTTTTTTAGATGAACTTGGAGTATTTTGCTATTGATAATCAGGTAAACTTTACCATTTTCATGTAGTTCCATTTATTGTATTGGAGGGAATGTTTTGCTAGTAATCTTGTGTGATACTTGTATCAAGTTCAAAGTGAACCAATTGTACATTGGTGGCTTTTATGGAACTTTTATTTGGAGAACAATGGGAGAATGATAACTACAGATGACTTTCTACTATCCCTATTTTTTCCCTCTCCTTTCCCTTCAAGCAAACAGCCCCAATTTCCTTACCTAATTAAACTACAATGTTTAGGCGTTCACCACTGACCATGAGATGGCTTTTGAAGAATTATTTGGAGAAACAGCTCAAAATTCTCGTAAGTTCAACGAGTGCCTGACTACGATGGCTACACGAGTTGCCACAGCAATTGCTTCTTTGAAGGTACACATGAATTCTTAGAAATGTTTATCCTCTACTAAATCTCATTTCTTACAGCTTGTTTAAGCTATATATCTCATGACTGCACTCATCTTATCTTAATTTCTCCGAGAAGGAAAGATAACCAACCAAAAGGAAGAACCTGAAAAATTCAGTCAGGAAAGTTGAAAAGAAAAGTGGCAATGCCTCATTTAATCACACATGAAAAGGCTTACAAAAAGAAGTGACTAGATCTTTTTTCCTTAGGCTCATCATAATGCACTCTTCTATCTGAATACACTCTCCAGAAGTCGAGAGAAAATATCAGAGCATGATGTTGCTAGCTTCCGAACACATAGCTATAGGATTAGAATGTTTTCTTTAAGAAAAGAGTTATTTGTCTTCATCCCAATCAAATGCAAACAAATCAGGCCTGAACAACTGAGTAATGTAAGCTAAACTCCTTTGGCAGTTTCATTGCTCTAGAATTGACATTCAAACTACAGGGGAGTACACATTGTTGATTAGCACCACCCTTAAGAAGCAAGAGTGCAGAGATAACAAGTGTGCTCTTCATATTCAAGTCTTGCTAGAGAACATCCTAAAAAAACAGTTGCAATTAGATTCTTTAATTTTGGCTACTTAACATATACTTGAATGTAGAAATTGAAAACCATATATGAAACCTATTTTTGATACATTTGCCGTTTACTAGTCAGTAAACACTGTGAAATAAGAAAACTCCATCAGGGTGCCATCTTCACAAACATGAATCTGGGTGTCTGTTTAATTGCAGTATTCAGCTTTTTTCGAGCTGAATAAGAATACACTCCTTTGGTACTGGATTGGTATGCGAAAAGCTCAAGTGAATGCACTGATTGGTATGTGAAAAGCCAGTTAATCTGGTTCGAAGTTGCACCATTCTCAGTTCATCGTTTGTTTTGGGGAACAAATAGTTCCTAAATGCTTCAAATGGATTGCACTGATTGATATGACATTTAATTTGTTGACCTTCACTACTTCTCCAATCGATAATAAAAGATATTAAACTTTTACCAATTAACGCACACAAGTACATTAGAATGCAATTTCTCTAAACCTAATGCTCAAATAGTAATCTAAGTAATAAACCCTTTTACATCCATTAACCTGGCTAAACTCATCTTAGCAAACTTGAAACTCCTTAGAATTTGTTTGGAAATTCACTAGCACAAGAAAAGAAATAAAAGATTAAAGTAAAGGGTGAAAGAGAATGGAACTTCCCTTCATAATTTTATCAATTTGAAATGTTTAAAATTTGTTTAGCCAAACCCCACGTCCACCCTACAAAATGATGTGGATCAGTTCTTCGAGGTTGGAACACATTTGTATTTTTGAAAAGGATCACGTTTTGAAAAGGATCATTTTTTAAATAAAACTATATAACTTTGAAAAAAGATATATTTAAGGATCAAATCAAATCTTACTTGAGGTAAAAGACAATTGAATCGATTTGGAGCCTTTGTTTAAATATTTTTTAAACTGTACATTCTTTTCATTTTGTATTAAATGAAATGGAGCTTCAATGATCTCTTGTAACACCTAACAACTTGAATAGCAAATTGTGTTCAATTTGTAATTGAATGATACATAGTTTTTCAAAGTAGTGCAGTCTTATCGAAAGGTAAAAGAGGGGTTCGTTGAGTTAGATTAGATAAAATTATCAGTATTTATATAAATGGGAGAATTGGGTGCATGGATAACCGTTGTTAACAACTTCTCTTCCTTGCTTGTGCCTATGAGAGATATATAGAGAAGGTGATCAATGACAGGAATCCTTCTATTATTATTGTCTGAGAAGAGGCGTATGAAGATGACGACGGACTTGCTATCAAGATCATGCTTCCCTTGCTCTCCTTTTCTCCTTGCTCTTCATTGCATGTATCACCTTGTATGGGCAATACATGGTAGTATTAAGATGGCAAAGGTGAATTGTGTATTGCCAGTCATGTTGACTTAACAGACCAGATTTTTAGTTCCTTGTTAATTGTCCATTTATAACACAATTATATTTATTGTTTGTTGATTATGCCCATATGTTTCTAGGAACTTCCTTATGTGCGGTACCAAGTTTCTAAGTCCATGGATGGGTCTGACACAAAGAATATGCGTGACTTAGTACCCTCAAAGCTTGCTACAGCTGTTTGGGATATCCTGTCAAAGTATAAATCTTCAGTCCCTGATTTCCCCCAAAAGGAGACATGTGAGTTACTCATTGTGGATCGGACAATAGACCAGGTACAAGGCTATGTGCTTGTTGAAATTAGAATGCTAAGATGCTTGTTTATCAGTGCTCTTGATTTTTGACATGAGATGCTTTTACATTTGTGTTTTGGTGAAGATTGCACCTTATATACATGAATGGACATATGATGCAATGTGTCATGATTTGCTCGAGATGGATGGAAACAAATATATATATGAGGTAAATAAATGTTAACAGAGGAAATACTTTCGAACAAACTTATGCTTCCTTTTTATTTGTAAATATTTCTTGTATTTACTTTTTATTTGATTATCAACAGGCACCAGCAAAGCCTGGTGCAGCAGCTGAAAAGAAAGAAGCCCTTTTGGAAGATAATGACCCCATATGGCTTGAACTGCGCTATGCACATATAGCTGATGTAAGTGTGAGCATATATTATAGCAACTATCAGTTGTTTTTCTGCTTGGTAACAAATTGGAGTGACAGGCTAGTGAAAGGTTGCATGAGAAGATGTCTACATTTAAGTCAAAGAATAAGGCTGCACAACACCAAACTTCCAGGTAAATGCATGAAGAGATGGGATTTCTATCATGTATTTCATTCATGTCAGTCACTTAGAGCTATAACATTCTGGAATAGCATGCATAAAAGATGAGAATAGAACTTTATTAGAAACACTATAAGGCATATGGAACTTATGGCAAAATTATAGTTAGATTCCATCATAACTATATAGATTTATAGATTTCACTCTGGTGATGGTTGCTATTTCAATAGTAGAATCAATCATGTATGTTGATAGGGCATCTGCTCTATCTAAAATGGGTTTTTTCAGTTCTTCTCATTTTTTCCACCTCTTTAAGCTCACATTCTTCTCATCTATTTTGTTAGCATGCCATGTCTCGATGTGGGAGGGGAACAAAGAATTTCGGCCATGTCAGTTGGCACAACATGAGATTTTAATCCATTCCCTTAACTGCATTTCAAAATTAAAATCTCACCTTCACATTAGTATTTGTACAACATAGTAATAATAATATAGTAATGAACATTAGTATAAAAAAAGAACACTATTATTTTATGTTGGTCCTCGCCTTTGTCTTCTTTAAGCTTTATTTATTATCCTCTTGGTTTTTTTCATGATGAAGGCCAAGGCAATTTATAAAATCCACGTCCCTTAAAGCATTAAAACATACTGCTTTGGTAATAAATGTTTGTGCTGCAGTTTAGTGTTTTTTTTCTATACTGCTTGTACAATTGAGCATTTCAACATTGTAGTTCATAACTTCATATTTGTTAATTAGATTTAATTTCATTTTCAATCTTTAGCTGTCAAATGTTTGGATGACTACAAGTCTAATATTAAGTTTATACAGGGATTTATATTTGCTTTTCATTATATTATAATGAACCTTTTTAAATATTTCACAGAGATGGCGGTGAGATTTCAACTAAAGATCTGCAAAAAATAGTCCAAGCTTTACCACAATACAATGAGCAAGTTGAAAAGCTTTCTCTTCATGTTGAGGTAAACATTTTTTTTCATATTGATATTTGATTAACACATTTGTTACACTCATTCAAGTTTATCGTTTATTAAAATTCCTTTCTGGTGGCCTAGTTAATTATTGTGGTCTAGATGTTGTGTTATTAAAACACAATAAAATAAAAGGACTAGTTTTGTGGAGATAAGGGATTTTGAGATTTAGTTGTTTTTCAAGTGTCTCCAAGAAATTATGGCTAAGACAGTAAGATTGAAGTTAATGCAAGAATTATTTGATGAGAGATGATGAAGATTGTTTTGACAGGTTCAAGGAAACATTTCGTATGCTCATTTAGAAATCTTCATCTAAGATATTGCAATTGGGAGTGAACAGCAATTGAGCTTGACTGATGAGATGGTCATATTGAAATAGGGGAGAGGAAGAACCAGGAAGAAACCCTATCAAGCTGAACAGAACTGTATTCAATGCAGTAGTGAACTATATATAGGCTTAGCCATATAAACCTAAAGATTTTATATGGGCGAAAGCTCAATGATAATGTTGTTGTATACACTAGATGCTTTCTAGAGCCTCAGCAATGGAAACCCACACAATACAACTTAGTAAAATGTCTCTAATGAGTGACTAAGTTTCTTCAATTAGTTGTCATCTGGGATGATCCTCCAAAAGCCATAGAGAATTGAACAGTTCTACATGTTTCTTGGATTTGAGAAAGGTTGACATAATCTATGACAATAAAAATATAGATGTTGCGGAGAAAGGCTTTTCATTGCCTTGCAGGATATTATTGATTAACTAGTACTATTTCTTAGGTGAGATGTTTTGGGGTATTGCAAATTTATATCTAAAATAGCTACCACAGCCATAAAAGAATAACCAAGGTGAGCAAAAGTTTGGGGACAGGACTTTATCTGCACATAGTTTCTATAGTAGCCTCTTTCTCTTACATGAGGAAGTTTTCCACTTAATTAGTCATTTGTAGATAATTGTGCTGAGATTTATTCCAGTCGTGCATGAAAAATTGAACCTTGCTCTATCTAATTAGCTAAATTTGCTCAGATTGCAGGAAAAATCAATAGGTTGATTCGAGAAATGCATCTTAGAGACATAGGACAGTTAGAACAAGATCTTGTCTTTGGAGATGCAGGGGCAAAGGAAGTGATTACTCTACTGAGGACAAAGCAGGTTTGGTGTACTTATGGGAAATTAGAAAGTGAAAACTTATCTATTACTCGTATGGTGAAACAGACTTTTATACTTCAATGCTCTATTAATCTTTTGCAGGATGCCAGTCCTGAAAGTAAATTAAGATTATTGATGATTTATGCAGCCACTTACCCTGAGAAGTTTGAAGGGGACAATGGGATCAAGTTGATGCAGGTTGGTAGAGTATTAAACTTTATAGAAACAAATGTAAACCACTGCTTGGTGTTTATGTCTTTTCTTTTTTTAGGGGAAAGGAAGGCTAAAGGCTTGCCAATTGTATTAAGAACTTTATGCACACCCTAATATGTACATTTATGTGAAATATGTAGGTCTTTGTTTGCTGAATAAAAAAATCACTTCTTAGTCTCCTAATACACAATTTTTCCTTTAAGCCTAAATTGACCAGATCAAACCTGCTCCACTAATTTGCTTGATCTTCTTGGTTTTTATGCCATTTTGCTACACCACGAATTTTATTGTTTATTCTGAACTTGACTACCTATTTGTGGTTGTACTTTTATGTATCATTTAAATTTGTACATAAAAAATATTACTTAAAGACCTCTTGCTGTGGATGAAAGTCTGCTCAGGTCCATGTTATGTGAGACTATTGGGCATAACTGATCATCCACAATGCATGGGTACCAAGTCAAGTATAATAATTTGTTTTATGCATGTCCCAAACTTAAGGCTCCACATGAATTTTTTTACTTGTTTTTCCCTTAACCTGAGAATAACTACTTATATACATTCTTGATTTCCTGCATAGGTGTTTGCTCCAATTGATTTCCTTTCATCCAACTTAATCAGTAAAATACTAGTTGATGGTTTCAATCTGATATTTTTGTGCTCCAAGTTTCATAAATTTGATAAATAGCAATAGCATGACCGTCTAGCGGTATTCAACTGTTAT
>JBBMJZ010000002.1:10583711-10598039 GCA_037833815.1 Zingiber zerumbet
TTTGTTGCACAAAATCAAGTCAACGAAGAAATCGAAGGGGGTAATTCACCCCCCCCCCCCCTTCTTCTAGCTCAACCAGTCCTAACATTGGCGAATGAAGCCAAGCAATGGAGAAAAGTCTAAGTGGGTCAAGGGATTGACCAGACACTTAGTGAAGAAGTTCCAGTAGGTCAAGATTGATTGGATGCTAGGCAATGAGGAGTCCTAACAGGTCAAGGTTGACTAGATGCAGATGGAAATCCTGGTGAGTGAAGCCAGGTGAAAGACATAGTGAGTGAAGCTAGGTAGATGAAAATCCTACTGAGTGAAGCTAGATGAAAGTCCTGATGAGTGAAGTCAGACAATCGAGAAAAGTCTAAGTGAGTCAAAGGATTGACCAGACACTTGGTGAAGAAGTCCTAACAGGTCAAGGTTGACTGGCTGCTAGGCAATGAGGAGTCTCAATAGGTCAAGGTTGACTGGATATTGGGTTTGGGAACCCTAGACTTGAGTTAGGCAAGTTAGGATTAGTCAATCGATTAGGTGATCAATTGAACCAGAGCTCAATCAATCAACCGATTGATTGGGAGTGTGTTGCAAGTGATGCAAGCCAATCGATTGGGGAGACCTTCTCGCGAGCACAGAGAGGTTCCCAATCGATCAACCGATCAATTGAGTAATGTCAATCGATCAGTCGATTGATTGGGGCTAGATTTCTCCCAGGAATGCAAGGAAGCCTGAATCGATCAGTCAATCGATTCAGGGCTTTTCTAGCAAGAGCACGGAAGCACTCTGAATTGATTGGTCGATTAATTCAAGTCTCCCCAATCGATTGGCCAATCATTTGGAATATGACCATTGCGTAAAATGTAGGTTTTGGACGATTGGGATCACTGGGATCTTACGTGGCAATCGATTGAAGGAAGCTCAATCAAGAATCGAAAACTTCTTCATGATAGAGATAGAGCAATGGTTTGCTCTAATGGAGGGATTTGAAGCTCCAATGGATTCAAAAGGCAAAATCCTCAAAAAAAAACAAATGGAGCAAGGAGCAAATTCAAAGGTGTAAGGCAAATGACAAGGTAACCAAATTATTGGTTAGCTTATTGCCAAGCACAATTTTATGCAAGATTGGAGAATGCAAAGACGTCAAGGAGCTTTTGAGCAAATTGGCAAGAATTCATGAAGAACCCTCCACTGCACCAAATCAAGACAAATCCAAAGAAGGCAACTCATTGGATTAAGAAGAAGAAAACTCTGAGGTTGAGAGGTGCTCAACATCGAAAGAAGAAGAAGTCTAAGAAGCTTCATCCTTAATGGAGGGCAATGGAAAATGTAAAGAGGGAGCATACTCTTTGTTCAATGTACAAGAGGATGAATAAGAAGAGGCCTCCACCTCTAGGATTGAGGGTGAGTGTCGTTCATTGATGTTGGAGTAAGAAGAAGCTTCTACGTCCGGGTCAAATGGAGAGGAAGATGATGCCACCTCCACAAGTCAAGAAAAATCAAATGGAGGATCATGTGTCACCCTTACAAGCAAAGGTATAGAAATTTCAATTAGTGATAATAAAAATCATATTATTTGCTTTGAGTGTAGGAAGAAAGGGCATAGAAAGTGCTTTAAGTTGACTAAGAAAAAAGATCAAAGTGGCACCAAAGGGTATGAAGAAGCCCAAGAAGGTTGGTCCCGTAACAAGGAAGGGTAAGGAATACATTGTGTGTTTCTTGTGCAATTAAAGAGAGCATTATCGAAGTCAATGTCTTAAGGGGAGGAAATCGACCAAAGTCAAAGGAAGAAGTTCAAGTCAAGGGGGAGCTTCAAAGGAAAAACTCAAGGTATCATTTATTGAGCCAATTCTTTTAACCCATGATAAAAAAACATGCTAGAAATAATTTATATCATTTCAATGCTGTTTATCATGAAAATAGAAGACATAATAGGATTAAAGAAAAATATGTAGCTCTTCATACTAAGTCAGCGTAACCTAAGGGTAGGAAGGTAGATAACAATTTAGGCAAAATGTTTAAGGATTTTAGATATATGCCTAGAAATAGAAATGCTCAAGGACTAAATGAAAAATTAAAATCTAAGGATTTAAGAATGGAAAACCAAGTCTTGAGGTCAATACTTGATAAATTGAAAAAGACCCTAAAAAGAATGAAAAATATCTTTAAGGGGTCAAATGAGCAAAACCTAGGTTTAGGACATCAAGAGTCAACCAATGAGCATAGATGTTTGGGATACAAACCTAAGGCCAAGAAGGATGTGACCTCCTATTATAGAGTTCCATATAGTTATAGAACTAACCCATATAGCTACATCTAGGGATCAAACCAAGCTTACAAGAGAGGTCATCCCTAGAACTAACCTTGAGAAGACCAACGTGACTAAGACTTCTAAGGAGCCTAAGAAAGTCACTAAAAAGGTTATAAGGGAAGCTATCCCTAGAGTTGACCTAGAGGAGAGGAGCATAGCCAAGGCTTCTAAGAAGCCTATAAAAGTCATTAGGAAGGTATCTAGGGAAGTTATCCCTAGTGAGTACCTAGAACACTTAAGGAGCACCAATAAATTTTTGGTTCCTAAGAGTATATTCTCTACACCATAGATGGTTTAAAGGATGTCAACTTTAATTAGAAGGGTAGTTAACTCAACCTTGATAAAGTTGACAGTTGGAGAGCATTTTCAAGGTAGTTGCATTCCTTGAAAATGAAATGGATTGTATTGGTTACTCTTTGGAAGAGTAAATGTGCCAAAATTTGAGGAATTGGAATTAATTTAAATTGACACAATTAGGAAAGAAGTAAAAGAAATGCTAAGTTGGGATTTTGGCATTTGTTTAGGGAGATAAGGGCAATCTAAGATGATTTCTTTTAATCTAGCAGATACTTAGATAGATAATCTAGGTATATTTATTTATGTTAAATTGTCATACTTTATTTGCCCATCATATGTCATGACATCATATTTTTTATTCATACTTATTATGAAAAATAAATAAAAATACCATGTCATATCATACATACATCATATAGCAATAATATGTTTTCTTTTGAAACTTATTCCTTTTGATGTATGTCATAATTCATCATGCATTATTTTAAATTTCTTATAATTAAGGACAATGACATTTAGCAACAAATGGTAAAGGATTTTATCAACAAGTAATATCTTAGGTAGATGTTCATAAATTAAAATGCCTAGATAGATATGAATCATCCCTTAGTTTAGGGAAAACCAATATCTACATCTCACAAAGACTATAAGATGACTTGTATGTATTTTTAGTGTACATTAGATACAAGTGAGATGTTAGGATGATGAACAAGACTCAAGATATTGATTTAGTGCATCCATTTGAGTTGTAGCTTCATCAAAACACATAGTTATGTGTCATCTAATCATTGGGAAAGTTAATGCACAAGTCATATGCATTGAGTCCAAAAAATATAGTTGAAATTGGTTTTGAAAATTATTTTAAATATATTTTGAAAAACCTTGGTGAAGACTATCTTTTGATAGTAATCACCATTGAAAAGTTAGACACAAACTAGAAGAAAACATTGAAGTTTTTACTAGTTTTTAAGTTTATGTCAATCTTTAAAAATATGAAGTATTTTCTTATAAAACTATTTTTCCTTGTTAGTATATGCCTTAATAATGTCTATAAGAATTTTTATGATTTTTATAATTTTATAGAATTATTGGGGCATTTCTGAATTTTAATTGAAAGTTGATTTTAGAAATTCAAAAACCCAATCGATCAGCCGATTGATTGGGAGAGTTCAATCGATCAGTCGATCGATTGAATTGGGTTTTCTCGTGAGCAGAAGCACACGGAATCGATCAGCCGATCGATTCAACCCTGCCTGGATAAATTAGTTGATTGATTCAAGAGTATTTCCCACGAACAGAAGCTCGCAGAATCGATCAGTGGATCGATTGAATGACTTCAATCGATTAAGTCACAATTTCAATCGATTTGAAAGGTTGATCTTAACTGTAAATGTCTGATTTAAGCACACTAAGCCATTTTTAGTTGTGATAACCATTCCTAACCCTTTAAAATCCATTTATATATATTTAGGGGTGGTCTTCTTGATGAAAACAAGAATGGATTGATTAAGGAAGACTAAGTTGAGTTTAGGTTGAGGTTTACATTCAAATTTTGATATTTGAACCTCAAAACTTCAAGTTTTTGGGTTTCCTAAAGCCTTAGGAATTCCAAGTCATTGTTGGTGCAATGATAAAAGTTTGGAGCATGTTTTTAGGGGGAAACTACTCTTTAAAGAGATGAAAACTATTTTCACAAAACTTTAGAAGGGAGTAAAACCTTTGCTGTCATGAATGCTCTAGGATGAGCATTATGAAGTGGATAATGCTCAAGGGTGAACATTGGAGACAATGAAGGGTATGCAACCTTCATTGTAGTATTGTGAACAACGAGTGGAGTTGTGAACAATGTATGATAACTCTTATGGAGAAGAGTTTTTGATGTGTGTCAAATGGGGAGAATGTAGGGTTTAAGTTAGGTCTTCATTACGCAAAGGGGGAGTTTACCCTCTAAGAAAGGGAGAAAATGAAGGAAACCCTCATTCATGCTTTGACATGAAGAAGAATGTAAGGCTATAGGATTAGCCTAACTTAAATGTATCGTCAAACATCAAAATAGGGAGATTGTTGGTGCAATATCCTTTGGGTCAAGGTTCACCAAGTTGACTAAGCTTGAGTTGGCTAGGTTTGAGTCTTGATGTTCTTGATGTTTGAGTTTCGATATTTGATAATATATGGAGATTACAAGTACAATAATCTGTTTGGGGAGATTGTTGGAACAATTCCCCTTTGGTCAATGTTTGACTAGGTTGACAGTAAGAAGAGTCAAGTAGATCAAGGTTGACCGGATACTTAATTGAGAAAGTCCTAACTGGAGGTTAGGTAAGGATAAGTCCAATAAGGAGGTTGGTAGAAGAGGGAAATCCAAGTGGGTCAGTGTTAACTGGACATTTGGTGTTGTAAGACCTAGTGAGTGAAGCTAAACAAATGGAAATCCTGGTAAGTGAAGCTAGGTGAAAGACCTAGTGAGTGAAGCTAGACAGATGGAAATCCTGGTGAGTGAAGCCGGGTGAAAGCCCTATTGAGTGAAGCTGGCAATAAGAAAGTCTTGGTGAGTGAAGCCAGATAATGGAAATCAAGGTAGGTTAAGGATGATCGGACATTTGGTGATTAGAAATCCAAGTAGGTCAAAGGATTGACCGGATACTTGGCACAAGGAGAAAAGTCCAACTGTGTCAAGGGATTGGCTAGACACTTGGTGAAGAAGTCTCAACAGTCAAGGTTGACCGGATGTTAGGCAATGAGGAGTCCCAACAAGTCAAGGTTGACTGGATGTTGGATTTGAAAACCCTAGACTTGAGTTAGGCAAGTTAGGGTTGGTCAATCAATCAGGTGATCGATTAAACCATAGCCCAATCGATCAGCTGATGGATTGAGAGTGTACCACGAGTAAAGGTAGCCCAATCAATCAGCCGATTGATTGGGGAGATTTTCTCACGAGCACAAAAAGGTTCCCAATCGATTAGTCGATCAATTGGGCAACGTCAATCGATCAACCAATCGATTGGGGCTAGATTTCTTACAAAGATGCGAGGAAGCCTGTATTGATCGGTCAATTGATTCAGGGCTTTTTCCAACGAGAGCATAGAGGTGCTCTGAATCGATCGGTTGATCGATTCAAGCCTCCCTAATCGATCAGTCAATTGATTGGGATATAACCGTTGCATAGGTTGCGAGCTTTGGATGGCTGGGATCACTGGGATTTAACATGGTAATCGATTGGGAGCATGCCCAATCGATTGGGAGCCCTAGATCGTGAAGTATAAAGGCGATGGTGAGATTCAAACTCGGCAGCGCTTACACGAAGATCTTCTCCACCGGGCTCATGATTCTTCCACCAATTCTTGGAGCATCTTGAGGACAAGTGTTGCTACACTTCTAAGATTCAAGTGGCATCGACAAGATACACGAGATCGAACAAGAGAGGTTATTCATTGTATTGTTTACATTTACTTCTTGTTTCGAGTTGTATGCAATTGTGTGAGTTTGTACGAGGTTTATCCACCTCCGGATTGTTCCAAGGAGTGTTTTTCTTAGTGAAGAGTGCTTGTGTGTGTAGATCCTTGGATTAGTCACCTCTTTTCGAGGTGGATAACAAGTAAATCCTAGTATTAGCATTATGTGTTTGCTGCGAGATTTTTCACTGCATCATCATCATCTTCGAAACAAGCAAACAAGTGTGACAAGCTATTCACCCCTAGCTCCGAAGTGACCCAATAGAGCAGTCAACTAGTACTTTCACCAGTCGACTGGTATCAAGTCGTTGGGATGCAACGGTTGAAATTCCATAGAGGACAGTTGACTGGCACTTTCACCAGTCGACTGGTAGGCGAGGTTTTTAAACCCATGACCTATATAACCAAGGCTTGGAAGCTTGGTTAAGGTTGACGAAATTAGTGGTGGGTAACCCTAATTAGTAGTCAACAAGTTCTCTGGTGCTCATTGTAATCCAAGAGCTATTGGTTAGTATATATTGTGGTGAGGTTTCTCTATCCATAAGAAGACTTGAGATAGTCAGAATTTGTCATAGGGTAATCTACCGACGGATATGGATCATCGACCTCAAGGACAAGCCGTGGAGTAGAAGCAAGCAATCTTCGAACCACGTTACATCAAGCATCTTAGCGGTTTATCTTTCCTTTAGTGTTTAGCTTATTTGTTTTGTATTATTCTGCTACGCAACTAACAAGTGTAGGAAGAACCATAAATTAGGGGCATCGACTATTCTACCCCCTTTCTAACAGGCCATCGATAACCAACAAAGCTTAGTTAATCTGGTCAACCTTGACCTAGGAAAAATTGCACCAACAATGTATATATATATAAATAATAAAACATAAGATAATGTATAAAAATAAAATTTAAATGCATATGAATGAGTTCTTTTTGAGACACCAAATACAACATTGCAGTTTACTCTTTGAACTAAAATATAATTTGTTAGCGGTATTTTCTAATATAACTCAAACTTTAATTGGTTACACAATGATCCTTTCTTTGAGCCGACCGATTATGAGCATAATATGACACTTTATATAAGTTATTGAAGGTCCTATGTCGGTCGGCAAGAGAGGGGTGAATTGCTTGAAATTGCAAACATACTCTTTCTTGATTTTTGGACTAAGTTAGATAAGCACTTGTTTAAAAATAGAAAGTAAATGCATAAAATAAATATAGAGGCAAGAATGTTTACTTAGTTTGCAATCAAAGGATTGCTAATCCAAGGTAAATGTAGCTCACTAAAATCTCCTTCTCCCAAAGGCGGGGTGACCTCTTACAACATTAAAAGCATAGAAAAGTAAATAACAGAACTAGTAGTTGAAGTACAGAATCGTTTATAAGTGTTGTTCTGAACTACTGAGACTAGGACTCTATTTATAGTCTGCTGGTCGAATCTGACCGTTTGCTGACGTGGTAGCTCTGGGCACCTGGAATGGGTCCGGGCGCCTAGGCATGGATAAAACTTTATGCATGATGCAACGGTTCACAATGGCTAATGCAGGATAAAACTTATCTGGTCCGGGTGTCCGGATGCCTTCACTCACGCAGGCTCCTGCAAAGGCGCCCTGGGCTACCCAGGGCGGTTCGGGCACCAGGAAGGCCTGAGCGCTCGAATAGTCAACACTTTGTTGACTATCCGGTTTCTCCTCCATTCCGACTTCGTTCGCCTGGGTGATTTTGGCCATCCGGAATAGGGCTCACTTGAACTCATTTTCTAGCCTTCTCCTCAAGCAAGCTTCTGCTCCAGCTTCTCGTCCCTCGGAAATGTCGCACTTTCTTCTCGTTCACCAGCGTATTCTTCCGCAGCACCTCGTCCCTTAGAAGCACTGAACTCGTCGACTCTCTCTCTTGTGTCGTCCTTCTTGCTAGCTGCGTCTTTCACTTGACTTCATGTGCTTCTAAGTTTTTACATACTTAGATGCAAGGCATCAAATATACACAAGATTTAACTTGACTTGGTTGATCACATCAAAACTACAACGGGTACTTACAATCTTTCCCTTTTTGATGTGAATCAACATATCAGCCCAAGTTAAGTTAAGGTAAAATAAAATAATAAAAATAAATGAAAATACAAATTAAAGCATTAAAATGGAAAATTAAAATATACCTCCCCTAAACTTAATCTATAATTCTCCCCCTTGATCTCATTAAAAATAGGGGTCAAAAAAATGCTAAGGGTTACACAATTAGTGATGAACACTTAGAAAAATTTGGAAAGTCTCTTTTGACAATTAAATTTTTTTGTGAGTTATAAAGAATTTTTGGATTAAAAAATTATAAAAATTTTTATAACAGTTAAACAAACAAATCCAAAGTAGTGATAAATTATTTATAAAAAATAAAATTGATTTAAACAATAATAAATTATGTTTTATGGAAAGATACATTTTCTTAAAAAAAATACTTAAAAGTAGTTTCTAAGCTCGAAAAATCTTGAAAAATTTTCTAAAAATGTAATAGAGCAAGTATTTTTATATAAAAAATAAATTTTTAAAAATTGAATCTTTGAGAATTTTTAATATTTAAAAATTAGCATTTGGATAAATAATTCATAGAAAATTTAATAACGGTAAAAAAATTAAAAATATTTTATTTGACAGTGAACATGATACATTATATTTTATCACAGAAAAAAATTTGCAAAAAATAATACTATGAAATGATTTTAAATTAAAAATATGATTTTTTTATTAAAAACTCATAAAAATAATATAATGGTTAAAAAAATTTAAAATTTTTTCTACAGATAAATAATGAAATATTCTTTCTCAAAAGGTTAAGATTTAATTAATTTTGATTAGGAGTTATACAAAATAATTTATTTGAAAACATTAGATAGTTTTAAGGAAAAATATTAAATCAAATTAAAATTAAAAATATGTATAAACAATTTAATCTAAGTATGATTTTGAAACCCAATATATGTTTCTTCCTACTGGCAAATACTTTCTAGGAATATACTTTTTTGTTAGTTTGCTGATTTAACTCTTGTGAAATCTATAATATCAATTTAGTCCTTCATAATTTCTAACATTTGAAGTATTAAAATTTGAACACGCAGAATTTTTTAAATTTTCTATTTGTTCTTTCAACTTAGCATTTTCAATTGTTAATTTATCAAAATCTTCTATTAAACATTATTTTTCTCAGATTATTTTTATTTCTAATTTTTCCTTTTTTAATTTTTAATTTTTAGTTTTAAATTTACACATTGATTTAGACATCGATTTAATACCAAAATATAATTGATCGGAAGGTAAGAGACATACCTCACTTACCATGTCGGATATGAAGCTAGATTCTCCCCTTGCATCACTGCATTCATCTGATGTCGCTCCCCCTTCATCGATGCTAGCTTCTGAGTTGCTTTGTTCTTCGTGACTAGCCATCAGTGTTAGTCCAGTATATGCTTCTATTTTGAACTCGAATGATGAACTCTCATCCCAAGTGGTCTTGAGATTTTTGTTCTTGTTTTGCTTTTGCCCCTTTTCTTTCTCTTTCTTGAGATTTGGACCGTCTTCCTTTATATATCCTTCTGTTTTTGCAATGGTAGCATTGAATCTTTCTCTTATTTCTTAGATTTTTTTCTGATCTAGATTTCTTTAAATTTGTTAGATTTAATTTTTCTTTTAAAAGTTCTTCTAAAGTACTTACCTCCTGTTCATTCGAGATGTAGTAGGCGTCTATGATTGAAGTCTATTTTGATGTTCTAGGAAAGACATTGAGTGCGTAGCGTACTGAGTCCCGATTGGTTATTGTTTTGTCGAGGTTGATCGGTCCGATGAGCAGCTCCTTGATCTTTACGTGTAGTTGGACTACCTTCTCACATTTTTCTAGACAGGCGTTTGTTAGTTGATTTCGAAGGATGTCTCGTCGTGCGAGATTCGCTTCGGATGTTCCTTCATGGAGCTCCAGGAAGTTTTCCCAGAGTTCTATGGCAGATGAGTAGCTTCCGATGCGGTTGACTTCTTGAGGCGGCAATACACTTAGCAAGTGGTATTTCGCTTTACTGTTTGCTGCGAAATCACTTTTGTTCCTTCTTTGTCCATTGATTTTCTTTTTTCTCTTATCCTTGTTGATCCATAGGAACTACAAAACCATATTTTATTATTAAGAGAATTTCAAAATTAGTTCGTAGAAATACCTCTGTTCAATGTTTCCAGTGCGTGAACTCTTTCTCGAACTTAGGTGGGTTGAGGCTTGGTCCGGCCATTAATTTTTTTGCTTCAGTAGGCAGTTAGTCCTTCTGAAGCATCCTTGTTTTGATACCAATTGAAGGTCCTGTGTCAGCCGACATGAGGGGGGGTGAATTGCCTGAAATTGCAAATAGACTCTTTCTCGATTTTTTGACTAAGTTAGGTAAACACTTGTTTAAAAACAGAAAGTAAATACATAAAATAAAGATAGAGGCAAGAATATTTACTTGGTTTGCAATCAAAGGATTGCTAACCCAAGGCAAATATAGCTCACTAAAATCTCCTTCTTCCAAAGGCGGAGTGACCTCTTACAACGTTAAAAGCATAGAAAAGTAAAGAACTGAACTAGTAGTTGAAGTACAGAATTCGTTTACAAGTGTTATTCTGAACTACTGAGACCAGGATTCTATTTATAGCCTGTTGGTTAAATCTGACCGTTTGCTGACGTGGTAGCTTTGGAAGCCTGTAATGGGTCCGGGCGCCTAGGCATGGATAAAACTTTATCCATGATGCAACGGTTCGCAACGGCTGATGCAGGATAAAACTTATCTGGTCCAGGTGTCCGGATGCCTTCACTCACGCAGGCTCCTGCAGAGGCGCCCTAGGCTGCCCAGGGCGGTTCGAGCGCACGGACAGTCAACACTTTGTTGACTGTCCGATTTCTCCTCCTCACAACAAGGCCATTAATCGATTGGCAATTAGCAACCAAATAATCGGTTGAGATTGATTTATGCTTGATTTCAACTATAAATCGGTGTTAATTGAACGTCAGTCAATCAATTCCATATAATTTTATTTGCAAATTTAGATCTGGTGCCTAAAATTAAATCGAATGTGATAATCTTCTACACAGAGGAAAATGGTTCAAGGCTTTACCGAGATTTGAACCCCAGACCTCATGGTGGCAACACCTCATGCGCTAGCCACTAGACCGTCCTGAGGGGAAAAAAATATAGTAAATACATGAACAGAGACATGGAATCTAATTGCAGCGCAATGCTATTGATGTAGCGTTGCCCTCCTCTTGAACTCTGGATCCTACAAAGAAGTAGTGGAAGATCTTCCGAAGGAGATAGGATGACAGTGTCAAAAACCTTCGTCAATGGAGAACGAGGGTTATGTCTCGTGCCCTAATCCAACGAAACTTTTTTATATATAGGAATCCATTCCGTTATCAGTCCATAGATGATAACTGATTAGGCTAAAGGTTCTACACATTCAATTCATATCTAATAATCTAAAACATAATAACCTCAAGTTAGATCACTTAAATGAGTTCAGTTCGTATTCACATATATAAATTACATTAAACCACCTTAATATAAACTATGTAAATCTTGTCCCCAAGGCGTAGCACAGCTAGGGGCGTATGATTTCGTGGCCGAGAGGTCTAAGGTTTGATCCTCATGATATTATTACTTAGGGTTAGTATCTCCTTCCATATTTTTTTAATGTAAATCTCGGTGTCGTCTATTAGTTTGCATTTCCATTTCTTATTTTTCATTTTATTCTGCGGTATATTACTCTGGTATAGAATACTAATATGGTAGAAAAAAAGTATTCATTCTTCCCCTTTAGCAGTGGTCACTCATCCTAATATAAGTGTAGGATTGAATTTTTATTTATATAATCCAAAAGTATCCACATTCAATTCAACTAATCCCGCACTGGACGGTCAAAGCCTACGTACCAATTAATCTCCAAACAAATCCGAAAGTACAAGCGGCCAAGTTGACAATTGTATTTTTATTCCTTCATTATGTGCATCACACACCAATTGGGCCTCAAAAGAAATAAAAGAGTTTTTTTCTTATCCTACATTATAATTTATTGTAATAGAGGCATAATCCCTTTTTATTTTCCTAAAATCCCAATCAAACAAAATCAACAAAAGTGAATGAACGATGATAATTATGAACTCTATTAAAAGTTATATCACTAAAAATATCTATATAAACAATAAGTAAAGACAGATACGAATTTCTTCTTGTAGTAGCACGTGCTATTCAACTTTAAGAAAAAGGAAAGGAAAGATAGCCAGAGTGATATAAAGAACTTTATAATTTTTATTTATTTTTATTTATTTTAATAATTCAGAGGTTTAAATTTCATCTATTAATTTTGAAGATAGATAGTTTTTCCTCCTGATTGACTTATTTGGTAAACTTCGAGCACACTTATGCACAGTGAGATTTGCCAATAGATTCCAATTCTAAACGTTTTTATATATTTTCCTAAGTATTTTTCTCTGTATTGCTAGTATATTTTGAGAGCTTACATTACATGAAGCAAAAGGTTTCTATTTTTGATGGCATAGCCTTTTGCCACGACCATACAAGTCCATGCTCAAATTGTTTGTGTATATGGACTTGGGCGGGCCTAAGCCCACAAAAGATAGTTAATTGTTCATAAATTTTATGGCCCAAGTTGGCTAACCCATGGAGTGTTCTAGTAACTCAACTAGTTTGATTTTAAAAATATATTTTAACTAGGAATATGTATTTAACTTTGGACCGATTAATTTTAAAAACTACTGATTTAATCTAATAAAAAAATTATTAGATATTAAGATAAATCAGATTTTTTTTATTATTTTTTTAGATTTAATTAAAAAATTAATATTTCTTTATATAAATTCTTAATATATAAATATATCCTCTAAACATATTACAATACTCCATAAATATTTAAATTTATTTCATTTTTAATTTTTTTTACTAAACACTATAGCCAACTAGAAAGTCTAAACGTAAAATCTTTAAAAAAAAAATCTTGAAAATTATAACCCAATTAGGAAGCATGAACCCTAAAATAAAATTTTAAAAATATTTTTAATTAATTTTTTAAATTCAAAATTAAAAAATAATAATAAAAAATAACAGACCATCTCTATTATTTTTTTAGATTTGAAATTTAAAAAAATAATATTTTGTTATATAAATCCCTAAACCATAAATATATCATCTTAACACATTACAATACTCCGTTAAATTTATTTTATTTTTAATTTTTCTTTTTACTAAATACTATAACCCTAGAGGTAAAATCTTAAAAACAAAAATAGCTTACTAATTATAACCGAATTAAGAAACATCAACCCTAAAATAAAATCTTAAAGAACTATTTTAATTATTTTTTAATTCAAATTTTAAAAAATAATTTAAAAAAACAGCTGATATCCTGCGCAACGCGTACCGTCACGCACTGTGCGCGTCACGCAAGATATATATATATATATATAAAAGTCAGACGCCTAAAAATAATCTAAGCCTCTCAAATTTTTTTTTTACTTTTTTTGAGGCGTCTAGATTTAATCTAAGCACCTCAATTATTCTAGTTTAATTTATTTTATTTTTTCAAATAAAAATAAAAAATTCTTTAAATTTTAAACCAAACATTCTAAATACATATAGTATAACTCATGAATACCTAAATTTTTTTATCTTGAACACTATAATCCAAAAGGGGAGCTCAGCCCTAGAAGAAAAACCTTATTAGCTTAAGTTCATTATAACTCAACTTTTAAATCATAAAATCTTAAACCGTAAATACATATAATATACTCTGTGAGTCTCTAACAATTTTTAATTTTGAATGCTATAACCAAGAGGGAAGTCTAAATCCTAGATGAAAAATCTTATTGACTCAAACTTATTATAACTCAATTCCTAAATCTTAAAATTTTAAACCTTAAATAAATATAATATACCCTAAAATAAAAAATATATATAAAGAAGAATTCAAACATATGGATTCATTCTAGGCGTCTGGACCAATTTACACATGGATGTCTGAATGAATTCTAGACGCCCTGAATCTAGTCTAGATGAATTTACAGGATAAGATCATCCGTGGCATATCAAAATTATATATATTGCTTTTAAAATTAATTTGATGCTCCGTTAGTTTAACTCCAACCGTTCAACTTCATTTACAGTCCTACTAGCTAAGTCTAGCAAAATATGACATAATCTTTGTCAAATCATGCTAACTTCATTTACGATCGGCCTCCCTACTCACACAACAAATAATGTTATC
>JBBMJZ010000002.1:10620129-10630260 GCA_037833815.1 Zingiber zerumbet
TAATTGAACAACTACACTTAACAAATAAATGTAGATAATATGACCAAATGTGATTCTCTATTCAAGATAAATGTTTACAAAAAGCTTAGGCTTTTAGTATACACTCTAACAAACACTTAGCCACTTATTAACTTCTTTCTAATCTCTTTCCTGAGCGACTACTCATTCTCCTAGGTTGATGACGCTAGGATCCGACATAAACGACACTTAGTCATTTTTTAACTTCTTTCTAATCTCTTTTGCAAGCGGCTACTCATAATCCAAGGTTGATGCCGCTCGAATCCGACATGAATGACACTTAGTCATTTTTTAACTTCTTTCTGATATCTTTTCCAAGCGGCCAGTCATACTCACAGGTTGATGCTGCTAAAATACAATATGAATGACACTTAAGTCATTTTTTTAACTTCTTTCTAATTTCTTTTCTGAGCGACCACTCATACTCCGAGGTTGATGTCACTCAAATCTGACATGAATGATACTTAGTCATTTTTTAACTTCTTTCTGATCTCTTTTCTGAGTTGCCACTCATACTCTGAGGTTGATGTCGCTTGTATCCAACATGAACGACACTTAGCCATTTTTTAACTTCTTTTTGATCTCTTTTCTGAGTGGTCGCTCATACTCTGAGGTTGATGCTGCTCGGATCTGACATGAATGACATTTAGTATTTTTTTTTAACTTCTTTCTGTTATCTTTTTCGAGCGGCTACTCATACTCTAAGGTTAATGCTGCTCAAATCCGACATGAACGACACTTAGTCATTTTTTAACTTCTTTATGATCTTTTCCAAGTGGTCGCCCTCACACAGTGTCACCATAATTTCTTGGAAACCATTCAAATCCCTGACCATTAATGTAAAGCACGCGACCACGGTTTTTAATCATATGCTCTCATTCCTCATTAATGTCACCTATGATTGAATGTCACGTATCGCGATCCTCTGTCACCGAATATATGATGTGATAGGTGGCTCTTGGGATCTAATGTGACGACTACTTTTCAAATTCAGTGGCCAAGATTAAACCCTATTTTCCAAATCCCTTGATTGGACGGCTCGGGGTCATAGTCAACAGGTTTTTTTAAACCCTTAATTTCTTCTTTCGCCTTATCATCTCCTTCACTCTCGTCTTCATCTCCATTGCTTCTTGCCATCCACTCTTCACCGACGATCTTTCTCCAGTAAGTTCTTTTGTCTTCTCCCTTTTGATCTTCAATTTCCATCTTCTGTCTCATGGTACGTTCTCCTTCTCGACCCCCGGCTGTCCCCGAGCTGTGATACCTGCATTGCATTTGATTTCAATGGCGACTAGGTCAATCATATTTCCAACGACTATCAAATCGCAATCTCTTTCGCTTATGCTCGCACTTATACACCTCCAGACGACTTTCTCCCTTTCTTCAAACACCAACTCAATGTCGGTCTGTAATTTCCTATTCACCTTTTTTTTTTTGAAGTCTGTAGGTATTTCTATATTCCCTTGCAACAGTTGGTATCTAATTCATTTAGATTACTATACGGGGTTGTGATACTGTTTTGTGTACATGGAATTCCTCTTTTGTCCAGTATTTTCTACTATTTTAACTAACCCAAACTGTTTGAGCCGGACACCTTCTTTTTTTCAAGCCCGAGTGGGCATTGTTTATTTTGGAAAGATGCCCACATCTAATAAGGGCTGGAATGATCACTACTTCTTCGTTCGACTTCTCAATCAGTCTGTTTTCCTGACCGGCTAACAAATGAAGTTGTCAAAATCTCCCTCGTTGGGAAAATATCTATGGGAGTCGATCTACCTCCAAGCAACTGATAACCTAACCAGTCAAAAATATTACATCCACAAGCTAGTATTGGAGGGCGTTCTATATATGTTTGGGATGAGCCCAATCCGAACACGGCTGCTCGGCTCTTTTGGTAAGTCATTTCTCTCTATATATATCATTTTTTAATCTAACTGATTTCTTTTTCTCTTTTGCAAACCAAGTCATGTTTAGGGCATTACTGAGTGGTAGGGGCAAGCTAACCGATACCGAGATCAACACCAGGGGAGCTGCTGAGCTAGAAAGCCATGGGTGCTTGCCGGCCAACACATCAGAGAAGCAGATCGGAGAAGCAAGCCAAGCGGCGAGAAGCGACGCCGCGGTTACCACAGGCGAGCTTCCACTTGCCCGGCCCTCCATGGCCCCAGTGGTAGTTCCTTCTGAGTTGACCACCTCCGGCGAGACCCTAATCTAGCGCTAACGCTGGAAGAGGCGCCGATCGGAGGCTTCCTCCGGCTCGGAGGCCTCTAATCCGTAGCCTTCTGTAGTCGTGTTGGCTCCTCAACCTCCATCTGAGCGAGGCGAGAGCTCTTTATCCACTGTCCCTGAGAGGACGGCCAGCCTACCGACACCGCCATCGTCCAATCGGACCCCTCCCTTATCCAAGCTACTAGCTAGGACGACGATAGCGCAACTGATTTCCTACCTGATGCTACCACCGGCCGACCCAGCGGCCCTACTTTAATTATCTGTTCCTCCTTAATGTTCAAGTCCAAAGGCAAGGCTACTTTGGAGCCTTTAGATTCGAGCGGTCGTAGGCATATTATGGCCATCATCAAATTACCAATTGATGACTGGCACCATCCGGACGACGTTGAGTCGCACTCCCCAAAGCATTAGATCAAGATACAAGATCCCCTAGCTAGACCTAAGCAGATGTTAGGGCCAGGGCGACAACAATTCTGCTCAAGGAGCTTATTGATAGTTTTAGTCAGAAATCTATTGGAGTAAGCTTATCTGGAATTTCTTATTCATTTTTCCCCGTCGGTCATAAATGACTTCCTTTACTTACAGTTCTAGGTGGAAATCTTGGTCATGTGTTAAAGATTGGCCTTCTTCGAACATAAAAATAGGCAACTGCAAGCTCTGATCGAGGAGTCCAGCGCCTCGTAGGCCATGGTCGATCAGCTCACTGCTGAGGTGACTCAACTAAAAGAAGACCCAGAGAGAAGACTTTTGAACAACTGCTAGGGTTCGAGCGGGCACTGACAGTGGAAAAGAACAACAATCATGATCAGACCCTTCAGCTCGATCAACTAACTAAGCAGGCTCATAATTTTGAGTCAAAGATTAACTTTGCCAATGCTAGGAAGCTTTGGGTCATTAAAGACCTAAACATAAAAAATAAAGAGGCCCGACTTCTAGCAAAAAAGCTGAAAGAGGTGGAGGCAGCTCTAGCTATAGAGCAAGTTAGCCGCACGGCCAAACAAATGGCTAGTGAACTCCAAATTGAGGAACACCAATGGACAATCACTGAACAAGACGCTAAGCTGCAATCACTGAAGGTCGAAATGGAGGCATCCAAGGCACAATTTACTAAATTCAAGGAGGAGGAGCCTAGTCAGCTAGAGGCCTTTAGAGTCAAGTACCTTCGTTCGAAGGCTTTCAACCAGATACTGACCAATCGGACCTTCCGATTATTCAACTATGGCATTGATGGGCCCTTCAGTAGCTGAAGGAGGGCGACCACCTTTCCACCAAGGTCTCAGACAAGTTCATTCAAAGGGATAAGATCGTGGATTCACTCCCAGATGATGTTACTGCCGATTTGGCATGGTTTTCTTTCAACTTCATCCACCTCCCTCAACACAACATTTCTTGTAAAAATTCACTAAGTTTAACTTGATGCCTGTTCATTTTGCATTTTAGAGTTCTAATTCATGCTATCCTTTAATTTTCATTTTCAAGACTTAGATTCTTTGCTTTAATACAGGGCGCGAGAACTAAGTTCGTCCAAAACTCAGCCGAATGGCTTGATAGTCTAGGATACTTAGCACGAAAGCTTTGCTCACTTATAACTTGGCTAAACAACTCACATATAACTTGGCTTAATAGTCTAGAAGTGTGAGAGCTAAGTTCACTTATAACTCGCCCAAACAGTGCGAGTTTCTTTGGCACTTAGGTGCGAGGGTTGTGCTCGCTTAAAACTTGGCCGAACGACTCAAGAGTTTAGAGACGTGAGAGCTCAGCTCACTTATAACTCGCTCGAACGGTGCGATTGTCTTTGACACTTAGGCGTGAGGGTTGTACTTGCTTATAACTTGACTGAACATCTCAAGAGTCTGGATGCGTGAGAGCTCAACTCACTTATAACTCACCTGAATGGTGTAAATGTCTTTGACACTTAGGCGTGAGGGCAGTGCTTGCTTATAACTTAGCCGAATGGCTCAAGAGTCTCGAGGCATGAGAGCTTAGTTTACTTATAACTCGCTCGAATGGTGTGAGAGTCTTTGACACTTTTAACGCAAGGGCTTTGCTCGCTTATAAACTAGCTGGCTGCTCAGGAGTCTTTGACACTTTTAGCGCGAGGACTTTGCTTGCTTATAACTCGGCTTGCTACTCAGGAGTCTTTGACACCTTTAGCACGAGGGCTTTGCTCACTTATAACCTGGCTGGTTGCATGGGAATCTTTGACACCTTTAGCGCTAAGGCTTTGCTCGCTTATAACATTGTCGAATGGTACGAGAGTCTTTGACACTTAGCGTAAGGGCTTTGCTCGATTATAACATGGCCAAGCAGCACATGAGTCTGGGACACTTGCGCGAGAGCTTTGCTCGCTCATAACATGGTTGGGCGGTGTGTGAGTCTGGGACACTTAGTAATTTTTCATTTAAATTCTCATGCATTCATATAACAACTATTTGCATTTAAATTCTCATGTTTTTGCTCGCTCATAGTGTTGTAGATGGTTTACACTCTAGGGCCAGTCGGAATTCCTTCCATTTTCATCTTGTAGGTAGTAAGACTCTGAGATGAGCTTCTGTACCACTTTATATGATCCTCCCCATGGGGCCTCCAGCTTGCTAATGTTGTCAACCAGCTTGACTCTTTTTCAGACTAAGTCGCTGACCTAGAATGATCTGGGAATCACCCTCCAGTTGTAGTTCTACTTCATCCTTTCCCGATACATCATTAACCGAACGATTGCTTTATCTCTGATTTCATCTATCAAGTCTACTTCCATAAGATGCTACTCAATATTGTCATTGTCGTATAGCTGTCTCCAATCGAACTCCACCTCTATTTCGACTGGCACCATTGTTTCTCCTCTATATACCAGTGACTTCTCGTGGAGTGGTGTGATGCGCCCACAGTACACTTAGAAGTTCGTTGACCCACCTTCCTCTGAGGCGATCGAGTTGAGTTTTGAGTCCTCTGAGAATTTCTCAGTTAGTGACTTTCACCTGGCCATTTCTTTAAGGATAGGCTACTGAAGTGAAGGTATGCAGAATATCATAGCTGGAACACCACTTTTTCAGCCTCCATCCTTGAAATTGTCTTCTGTTATCAGAGATGAGCTTGTGAGGAATGCTGAACCGACACACAATAATCTACCATAAGAATTTGATAACCATCTATACGGTTATCTTGGTGAGCAGTTCGACCTCCACCCATTTAGAAAAAGAGTCCATAACTATGAGCAGAAATTTTCTTTGATCGGTTGCTATGGGGAAATGTCCAACGATATCCATGCCCCATTGGTCGAACGGGCAAGCTAGAGACAATGGAGGCCTTTAGCTCTTCTGTAGGTCAGTGTGGTATGTTCTGTACCTTTGACAAAATAAGCAAGTTATCACCGTCCGGGCGACATCGGCTCGCAAGGTAAGCCAAAAATATCCAACCAATAAAATTTTACGAGCTAGTGAACGACTGCTTGGATGACAGCCACAAGAGCCTTGGTGTACTTCCTGCAAGATATATTGAATGTCCTCCGGTCCGATGCATTTGAGCAATGGCCTCAAGAAAGCACTTTTATACAAGTAATCTCCTATTAATGTGAACCGCTTAGCTCTCTTTTTAGTCAACCAAGCTTACTCTCGGTCAGTTGACACACTGCTCAATCAGAGGAACTCAATCAAAGGTGTCATCCAATCACTTGGGGCTCCTATCTCAGCTATTCTCTTAATATGAGCTACCAACATCACCTACTCGATTGGCTTATCCAACACTACAGGGCTTAAAGAACTTGTTAGATTGGTCAACTCATCCGCATATTGATTGTCCACCTGAGAGATTTTTTGTATGATCACCTCTTGGAATCCTGCCTTTAATTTTTTGAAAGCCTCGACATATAATTTTAGTCTAATATTATTTATTTTGAAAGTACCTAAGAGCTGTTGGGCTGCCAATTGGAAATCAGAGTAGATTAGAACCCTTATAGCTCCCACATACTAGGTTGCTTGCAGACTAATGATAAGAGCTTCGTATTTCGTTTCATTATTTGTAGTTTGGTAGTCCAGCCGAATGGACAGTTGCATCCTGTCTTCTCGTGGTGATATTAAGAGTATTTCTACTCCGCTGCCTTGTCAGGTTGATAACCCATCCACATATATTCTCCAAGTTGCCTCTAGCTCGGCGTTTTGTATTTCGGTAATAAAATTGGTTAAGACTTGCGCCTTGATGGCAGATATGGGCTGATACTGTATATCAAATTCGCTCAGCTCCGTAGTCCATTTGATTAGCCGCTCGGACGCCTTTGGGTTGAGGAAAAATTTTCCAAGTGTACTATTAGTTAACATAATTATAGGATGCGAGAGAAATAAGGGTGTAACCTCCGAGTGGCGAGGACCAACCCATATGCCAGCTTCTCAAGACAAGTGTAGCAACATTTGACATCTTTTAATAAATGGCTTAGGAAGTACACCGACTGTTGTTCAACGTCATTCTGTGACACCAACGTCGATCTAACCGCTCGCTCTATGAATGACAAGTACATCTAGAGAGGCTCATGTAGCGATAGGTTTTGTCAATATAGGTAAAGAAGTTAAATAATTCTTGAGTTCCTCTAGCACTTTGTCGCATTCCGTGTCCCATTGAAACTTAGTAGCTCGGCGTAGAATTTTGAAGAATGGATGACTCTGATTGGACAACTTGGAGATGAATCTTAACAAAGCTATAATCCGTCCGGTCAGTTGCTAAGGTTCCTTCTGTAGGTCCCTTGTGGCGGGCAAGAGAGGGTGAATTGCCTAAAAATACAAATGCAAATGTTTCTCGATCTTATAGATTAATTAACACAACCACTTGTACAAAAAAGAAATAAGAAGCAAATTAATTAAAAGACAGACATATAGAAATTTACTTGGTTTGCAATCAGAGGATTGCTAATCCAAGGTAAGTAAAGCTCACTATGACGATCTCCTTTGGGCGGAGTAGCCTCTTACAACGTTGACAGCTCACACAGTAGTAAAATAGACAAAGAATTCATTTATAAGTGTTGTTTAACTACTGAAATCAGGACTATATTTATAACTTTGATCCGAGCCCTTGGAAGGGTTTCGGGCACCTGGTATGAATAAAATTTTATCCACAATGCAACAGATAGCAATAGCATACCGCAGATAGAATTTTCTGGTCTAGGCGCCTGGACCAGGTCCGGGATCCCAGATCGGACTAAACCAACCCTCGACTAGGACGCGAGCCCGGGGCACCCTGGGTACCCCCGGGGGTCTGGGTGCCCGGACCCCAATCAACTTCGAGTTAACTGTTGTGTCCAAACTTTTGCTTTGGCTCTGTTCGTTTAGGTGATTTCTGTCATCCAGAATTAGGCTCATCCGAACCCATCTTCTGGCCTTCTCCTCAAGCAGTCTTCCGCTCCGGCTTTTCGTCCCTCGAAAAAGTCACACGCTCCCTTCTGTCCACCAGCGTACTCTTCCATAGAGCCTCGTCTCTCTGACGCACCGAGCCCGTCGGTTCTCTCTTGTGTCGTCCTTCTTGCTAACTGCGTCTTTCACTCGACCTCTTGTGCTCCTAAGTTCCTGCACACTTAGATACAAGGATTAAACCACAACAAGACCTAACTTGACTTGGTTGATCACATCAAAACTACTACGGGGTATTTACAATATCTCTCATTTTAATGCGAGCAAACCAAGTTAAGTTAGGGTAAACATAAAACAAATAACAGTAAAAATAACAAGTATATGATTTGTAATTAAAAAAAATGTACAAAAATCAAAATATACTCTCCCTCTAAACTTAACCTCTAATTCTCCCCATTTGATAACATTAAAAGTAAGGGTACACTATAAAAATAACTTGAAGTAAATTTAAAACAGAGTCTAAGGAATCAAATTATAATGACTATCATTTAGAAAAATCATGAATTTTAAATTTTGAAAAATTAGATTTTTACAATTGATAAACGATTTTTGGAAAAAAAATAATTTGTAAAATATTTTTAATCATGGGAAAATTATGAAAGTTTTTATAGTGGTTAAACAGTCATATCCAACCCAGAGATAAAATTTTTACGAAAAATTAAAATTAATTTCTACAGTAATAAATTCTTCTTTACATAAAGACATATTTTCTTAAAAAAAATACTTAAAAATAGTTTTTAAGCTTGAAAAATCTTGAGAAATTTTCTGAATATGTATTATGGCAAGTTGCTTTGTAAAAAAAAACAAAAATTAAATTTTTGAGAATTTTTAATATTAAAAAATTATATTTAGATAAATAATTTATAGAAAATTCACCAAAAGTAAAAAATTTCAGAAAAATTTTCTTAGATAGAGAAAATGATAAGGTTTCATAAAAAAAAATAAAGTTTACAAAAATAATCCCGATAGATATTTTAAAATGAAAATATAATTTTTGTTAGAAAATTTATAAAAAATAATATAATGAACAGCAAATTTTGAAAAGTTTTCTACTGGAAAAAAAATTAAATCATCTTTCTTAGAAATTTTACTATCTACTTAATTTTGAACAAACTTTAAATGAAATAATTTATTTAGAATGTTAGTCAATTTTAAGCAAACAATAAAAATTAAATCAATTAAAAGTTCGACATACATAAAAATTTAATTTAAGCATGAATTTGAAACTCAATATATATTTCTTTCTACCGGATTAATCAAAAATTTTCTAGGAATATATTTCTATGATAATTTTTTTAATTTGACCCTGATGATATCGTAAGTACCAATTTAGTCCTTTAAATTTTGAATTTAGAGGAATATTCTAACATACAGAATCCTTTAAATTTTATATTTCTACTTTCAATTTTTAGCTTATCAAAATCTTCTAATCTGCATGCATTTTCTAAAGTTAATTTTAACTTTGATTTTTTTTCTAAATTAACTATATTTTTAGAAAGCGTTTTAATGAATTCAAATAGTTCTCTAGGGGATCGGGAATGTACCTTATTTAACGTTATTATTTCGTTGTCCGATGCTCCCCTTTCGTCACTGCTTTTTTCCGAAGACTCTCCCCCTTCATCTATGCTCATCTCGGACGAGTTTTCTTTGTCTTCAGGTAGGTATTAGGCTATTAGTGTTGTTTTGGCAATTTTGTCGGTCTCGAATTCTTCTGGTGACGACTCAGTGTCGATCGAGGACTTGGATTTGACTTCTGTTGGTTCTTCATAGAGCTTCAAGAACTTTTTCTAAAATTCTTTTATACTCTTGTAGTTGCTGATTCTGTTGAGTTCCTCAACCGGTAGTATGCTTATAAGGTGAAATTTAGTTTTACCATTTGCCATAAACTCGTCATGTTGTTTTTTGGCCCATAGGCGTTCTTCGAGTTATTCTTCGTTCGTGTTCTTTGGTGCTTCAAAACTATATTTCATTATTAATAAAATATTAAAATCTGTCTTAAAGAATACCTCCATTCGTCGCTTCCAAAACGCTAACTCTCCCTCGAACATTGGTGGGTAGATGCTTGGTCTGGCCATCGTCTGGTTTTCTTCAGTCAGCAGTTTATTTTTCTGAGGTGTTCTGGCTTTGATACCACTTGTAGGTCCGTTGCAGCTGGTAAGTGTAGGATCATTGCGGTCGGCTAGAAGGGGGGTTGAATAGCCCAAAAAAAACAACAAACAAACCTTTCTCAATCTTTCAACAGAACGCTTGTATTAAATAAAATAAACAGAAAAAAACATAAAGTAAAAGGCTCACAGAGAGTTGACTTGGTTACAACCGGGGAAGTTGTTAATCTAAGAAAGATGTCGCACTATTTTCTCCTTCTGGCGGAGAAGCCTTTTTACAGCAGTGAAGCGCATAACTAGAGAAGCTAAACTAGAGAGAGTGTACAAGTGCTGTTACACTGAGTTGTTCTGAATGAATGAAATGCTTCTAGACTAAGGCTATATTTATA
>JBBMJZ010000002.1:10631814-10650970 GCA_037833815.1 Zingiber zerumbet
CCTATGACTATACGCTAGTGGGGTTAGACCAAGGTGTGACTATAGAGTGTTATATTGGATGTGACTATTCATTTTCTTCTTATTGACCGTTGGTATATCCTAACGATCATTGTCTCTCATTCATGGTTGAGAGAGTCATTAGTGACCGTTGGTATATACCGTCGACTATTATCTCCCATTCATGGTTAAGAGAGTCATCAGCGATTAGGATACATAGGACTGCCCACTAGACCATATAATGGTAATGTGTATTGTTGCCCGCAGTCTATAGCTAGATAGCTACACTTCCTGTCTGCCCACTAAACCAGGTAGTGATGTATTATCGCCCGCAGACAATGACATTCATGTGCTCTGATTGCCCACTGGACTAGGCAGTGGTAACGTGTATTGTCGCCCGCAGTTAGTAGTTGAGGAGCTAGATAGCTAACTCACCCTATCTTCCCACTGGATTAGATGGTGGTAGCGTGTATTGTCGCCCATAGATAGTAGATACCCTGGCTGGCCACAAGGCCCATTCGTGGTAGCATGTTATTGCGTGCAGTCAGGATTCTGTTATATGTTTTGTTATATGTTTGTATGTATTGAACTTATGCAGGTGGTTTTAGATGTACGGTATGTACTCCCGATGTGTTGGTTATACTTGTTAAGCAGGTTAGTGTAGTGTTATATTATTAGTTATGCTTCTAGTTAGCAAGTGATTATGTTAGGACATGTTGATTAGTAAGTATTTTATCTAAGACTACATCCTTTGATCTTCTGTCAGTATAATATTCATGCACTATCTTCTTCTACCCACTGAGTGGTTGTACTCACTACCTTATGCTTTTCCCTTGACTTTCAGGTTAGTAGATAGAGGAGGTGTTGTGTCGCTCAGAGGTCCTGGCTGCCAATCCCACTTGAGTTGGATTTATGTTGAGTTGTTTCATTTTATTATTTTCGTTGCTTATAGATATGATTTCTTTCTGTTATGGATTTTTGAGTGTTCACTTGTACATGCATACATACATGCATTGTCATTTGTGACTTGGTGTTGTTATATTACATCAGTATTTTTATGTTGGCTTGAATTGGTTCAATATCGTATTTCTATATTGTCACTTGGGGGTGTTGGTTGCTACTCGAAAAACCTAATGGTTCCCCTATATAAAAATTTTTGTACAAGGTCTGAACCTTTCCTAGCTACCATGTGTTCTTTTAAAATTTTTATTTTTAAAAAAATTCTTCCGAAAGCAAATAAGGAAGTTTTAATTTTGTGTTCAAAATTTTCCTTATTTGGAGGATTGGAGGTGGCCGACCATAGCATGGGTTATAAGGAAGTTTTAATTAATTTTTCCTTATTAACCAATGGCAAAGAAGATAAGGAAATTTTAATTATAATTAAATTTCCTTATTTGCCAAGACCAAGGATATAAAAGAGAGGGTAGGGGGTGCCTTCATGAGACACAACTCTTTTCTATTCTTCCTCTCTTTTCCTCCTTGGTGGTGGCCGGCTCTATTGCTTTTTCCTCTTCCTTTTCTTTCTTCTTCATTGGCCGAACCTCATCATCACTTGGAGCTTGAAGGTGGCCAGATCTTGCTTGGAGAAGAAGGAGAGAAAGGAAGCATCCCTTGGAGCTTGGTTGGTGGCCGAAACTTGCAAGGAGAAGAAGGAGGCTTGGTGGCTAGGTTAGGTTCTGTGCTTGCACAAATTTTTGTATAGGGGTAACAGAATGACGTTCCGAGTAGCAACCAACAATACTCACTTACACGACTCATCACGCCATTAGGCAAAATATCGATCAAAATTGATATTACCTTTTCATTTGCCTTTGATCGTGAGCTTTGCTCCTCGGTCCAATAACGTGCTTGGAGTCTCTTCCCTTTCTTGTCTCTTGAAACTTCAAACTGCTCCTTAACAACCATCATGGCATCCAATTAGTCTCGAAGAAAGTCTCTATTTTCACCATCCAAAAGGTGATATCCCATAGATTTCCCCTCTATACTTTGGAGGAACAATCAAGCCAGTAATCCTTAGCTTTCTCGGGGGTCATGGTCCGACTAGAAGGGGGTTGAATAAACGATCACCCCAAGTTGCTAAATTCCTACAATGTTAGCACAACAAAAAAATAAAACAACAAGTAGAAAGCTAATATAAAGACAAAAAGAGCAAGCAAACCACAACACATTCGTTTAATATGGTTCAGAGATAAAATTCTTACTCCATGACGTGTCCATAAGATGGACTATCTATATGATCCTTCAGTGGATCAACCCCGAAACTTCAGCTAGCATGAACTCCTCGGTGGAGTAAACCTCGAACAACCTTGATCAATACACCGTACATCGATCACTGCTCAAGGTAGACTACTAACAAGGGTTTTCCACTTTTGTTTCGTCAACCTTAACCAAGCTCTAAGGGCTTGGTTTATAGGCCATGAGCCGAATATTCTAGCTTATTTTTCAACTACCAATCGACTAATGCCACTGTTGGACACAACCAATGACACTCTACAGAATCCACGATTCTATAAATGGCTATCTACCAGTCGACTGTATCCTTACCAATCGACTGATCTTCACAGCTAAATGCACAGAAACATTTTGTACCTTGGACCAGTCATCTGACCTTCATACCAGTCGACTGGTAAACCCTAACACTAGAATTTTTACCCCGAGTACAATCACTCATGCACTTGTCATCGTCCGCATAACCTCGACCTTGCCTTCTATCCTCTTCCATCAACCTCGCATCCCTCGGATGCTTTCCTATCCTTCACGTCTTGTCTTTGTTGTCGGGTCTTCACCATGCCAAGTTACACTTGGACTTACGTTGCCAATGCTATACACTTGGACTTATACTACCAAGGTTTATACACTTGGACTTCACTATGCCAAATCACACTTAAACTTACGTTGCCAAGGTTATACACACTTGGACTTTACTTTGTTATACTTGCATTCTGTACACTCACAAGCGCATATTAAATACAACAATAAATTTAATTTAAACCTTTGCCCAAATATCAAAACTTAGGGTCACACCGATTGCTCCAACACTTTACAAATAAAAAATGTCATTTTGATTTTCTCTTTTATTTTTAGCAACTAGATTTTCCAATTATATGTGATGTAATAAAAAAGGATTACTACTAGAAATTCAGTTAAAGTTTTTAATTATTTGATTAAGTGAATCTTGTTTCTACCTTAAACTCCATCTTTAGCTCTATGAACAGCATGTTGTACCTTAATACTTTTGTTCGAACTATTTAAGATCAACTACATGATATAATTCTATCAAACACTCTGAAAAATAAGGTCCCAAAGGGACATCACAAATCTGAGTGAATGATTAGGATGCATTTGAATCGGCTTCATGGCGAGAAGGGCAAGGATGAACTTAATGGTAGGGAAAGAAGCTGGGGCTCTCTCTGGTGGGTCTTACTTTTAAGGGGCCCCTAATGATCATGGCATTTACAAGTAGTTGTTCACCCTTGTACGAGTAGAGACACAAGAACGGAAGATAACACGAAGGAAGTAAGTCTGAACCTTCATCTGATTGTCGAACATCACGAACACACAAAAGATAGACAAAAGTGATTTAATTTGATTCAACATAAGCCTATGCCGATAAAGAGAATCTAAGATCTAAATAATAATTAATGTTCAGACCTTATAAAAGAGACTTTACTTGAACTCCTCTCAATACAAAAAGTTATAGAACTTTGTTCGAAAAGAAAATCATAAATGAGATCTCTATCACATAAGTACGTAGGAAATCCATTAACACAATAACTTTGTTAGGTGAAAGTTAGAGATGGCCACATGAATCAGATGCACCCACTTTAATTGAGGGCCCCCTCATTTTACTCAAGAAGACACATCAAAATGAGAGGTCCAATGTTAGAGTGAAAGAACAACGACCGAACCTTTCGAGTATCCCCACCAACAATATACTTTCAAAATTCAAACAAGCCTTGACAATGCAAGTTCTTATAGAGAGGTATCCTTATCTTAAAAATGGTGGTCCTCAACAGGAACAATCTCCCCATACTCATGCATTGTATTCCTAAAACTTAGTTTCGGTTCCTGCAGTGTATATGGGTCCATGGATTGTGACCAGGTACTCGAAGGTGAAAAAAAAAACTCCTTGCGTGTTGTAGTTGAACTACCAAGTTACTGGTGTATGTTTAGGTTAACAATTTTCATCGAGCCATGTCACTTTTACCATACTTAACTGAACCTCACCGAAACTTAGGTACAAATTAATAGTTCAACAACAACAACAGAGGGATTTTAAGTATTTAGAATAGAATTTTAAGTATTTATGGTTATTTTTTAAAAGGATGGAGGGATTGAGAGACATGTCTTAGTTAGAATATAAGCAGCATGATTGAAATGGAGAGTGTTGAGTATTCTTTATGACTATAAAATATCTCTAAAACTTAAAGGAAAATTTTATAAAACGACGGTTAAACTTGTCATGTTATATGAAACTGAATATTGGGCTATAACTCGAGTATATGAGTAGAAAATGAGAGTTGCAAAAATAAGAATGTTAAGGTAGATGCGCGAATATACAAGAATGGACATGATAAGAAATTAAAATATTAGAGAGAGAGTTAGATTGCACCTATTGAGGAAACACTTCAAGAGATGATTAAATTAGTAAGAACTATACTTAGAGTATCAATAAATGTCCAGTTAGACAATGTGAAACTATGACACATATGTACATCAAATGAGAAATAGAAAGACTAAAAAAGATTTGATTAACAATAAAATATGATAAAATTTATTTAAATATAAATGATGATATAGTAAACGATAAAGTTCAATGATATAGAAAGATTCATATATTCGACTCTACATAGTAAGATAAGATTTGATTATTGTTGTTGTAACTAACTCTACTAAATTTTGATAACAATTGAGGTTGCATGGGCAAACAATTTATTCGAATCGAAAAAGCTAAAAGAAATAGCAGAAAGTAATCCATCTTTGTTTGTAACTAACCTCTTTATATACATCATAAAAAGGAAATTTATGGATTTACTTAAGAGTTACTTTGAATGATGAGAGACTCGCCCGGTAATCTCAAAGCTAAGTTATTGTGTACTAGTGGCTTTCGAGCTTGGTTCCAATCTTCCAACTAAAAGAGGATCTTCTTCACCAATCTAGAGAGCACCTAAATACTTAGATCACTAAAAGTAGCAATTAGCATTAGGAGAAACAATCTACTTCAACAACGACAAAATGTGCATAATGATGAAATGGATTTTGCAAATAGTTATCCTGCCTAATCATTCGGAAAGCAGAAAACCAACTGTTGGGGCAGGATTATACACTACACACCCTCTCAATCACAAAGAAATAGCACTGATTGGCATTCATTTGAGCAAAACCCCAATCTCCTATGAATCCTCATTCTGGTCATTTAACAAAGCAATAGGAAATTATTCAAAACTCAAGCAACAAAGTTACATTGCACGAGTAGTGACACACCGACTGAAAATTGTTAGCTTGAATTGAGATAAGGGAAGCTTTTGACATCTTTTATCGAAGATATTGTTGTCGTATTCGGGCACGATTCTCCTCCCACCACAACCTAGCATGCATCTCTCCAAATTTCTCCCGGCTGCAAATTATGATGGAACCAGAAAAAGAGTCCGCATGAACCATTGTAAGATAAACTGAAAATATTTATCATAATTAGGGGCTATGTGAGTCCTGATTTTTTGGAATTAGCTTCATGTATTAATCTCTCCCTTGAACTCTATGCTATTGTATCACTACTAGTATTCAGATCTCGTACGCCATTTTTAATTGCCTTAATTTGATTATTCTTTGGTGTACTATTATATCTTTCAATTGGTCATCTTTGAACCCTTAAGATTTGTGTTTTCCAAGAGAACATGTTAAATAAGCTAAACAGTATGATAAGCAATCTAATAATGTGCAATGATACATAAGGTTCTGTGCTAGTTCTAGAAAAAGATCAAACAGGAAGATCTGAAAGAGATGCTATAAAAATGTTTATTCTGTGAGTACAACCACAATAGTAGCAGAACTAGAATCAAAAGAAAGAGATTCTATAAAAATGTTTATTCTGTGAGTACAACCACAATAGTAGCAGAACTAGAATCAAAAGATAATGGTTGATAGAAGACTGACCTGAATCTGACACGGCAAAGCTCCCGGATTCCTCTTGGTAATTCACGGATTGTGATATACACACCAGGTACATCCTCTTCCACCCACTCCCTTTCCATATCACTAGCATTGCTCACAGATGAGATCTCCTCAGACTGATCCAGTTCCTTTGGCGAAGAACTTGCTCTTGTTGATGCATCTGTGGATGATGTTTCTGTCTTTGAACCACTGATGCTCGACAGCTTTGGTGTTCTAGTTAAGATGCTTGAGTTGTAACAGTGGCTGTGTTGATGGGAATTGGAATGGCCTCTGCAACTTTTGTGTTGCTCAAGTGAATCTGATGATGAACATTCCAATGCACAGCCTTTTTTAACTTCGTCCTCGAATCTTGGTGGTGTGGGAAGAGGCATGGCCTGGTGATTGAATCTCTGGACATTGTATAGTTCCATGACATCGTCATAATTTTCTTCCCACCACTTTTGGGCTCGATACTGGTCAAACATGTCTTGACTAGACAACACAAGAAAATGGCTTCACAAGCATGTACAATGTTTAAAAATTAGGTTAAATGACAATACCAAGGAAAGTTTTACAAAATGGCAGTTAAATGTTATATCTAGCTGGATGTTGGGCTATGACTTGAACACATAAGTAAAAGATATGAGGATGTTAAGGTGGATGTGTGGACATACAATGATGGACAAGATAAGAAATGAAAATATTAAAGAGAAAGTCAAGGTTGTACCTATTGAGGAAAAACTCTCGGAAATACATTTAAGATGATACGGACATATACTTTTAGACTATCAATAAATGCTCAAGTTAGACGATGTAAAACTATAACAAATGTAGATATCAAATGAGGAAGAGGAAGACAAAAAAAAGACTGGTTAATAATAATAAAACAAAATAAAATTTATTTAAATAAAAATAATGATATAGTAGGGGATAGAGTTCAAAGGCCTAGGAAGATCCATATAGCCCACCTCGCTTAGTGGAATAAGACTTGGTTATTGTTATTGTTGTATAATGGATGCATCACAAGCAACATTCCTATCTGTTGGACCCGAGTAGGCCGATAAGAGAGGGGTGAATTGCCCTGAAAGAAAGTTAACACTTCTTTCTCTTTTTGAACTTAGCAAGGAACACACGTTAGTTTAACAAAAATTAAAAACATACAAACAAAGTAAGAGACAAAATAATTTACTTGGTTGGCAATTGGAGAAGTTGCTAATCAAGGCAGTGGAAGCTTAATTAGAAGATCTCCTTCGGTGAAGGCAGAGTAGCCTCTTACAGACGTTAATGCTCGAACAAAAACAAAGAATGAATTCAGAAATGAAAGTACAGTGTATTATTTGAATGAAGAGGATCAGGGCTCTATTTATAGCTCACTGGTCGAAATATAGTCGTTGATGGCGTGGTAGCTCTGGGCGCCTCCATCGTGGCACCTTATCTGCTTTGCAATGACTTCGTGATAGGGTTTTCTTGGTACCCGGGCGCCTGGACACGGTCCAGGCGCTTGGAGTTTTGCTGACGTGGACTCCGAACGTCATCCTCGCAGCAACGTCTCGAAGGGGTACTTGTTCTGGCCTAGGGTGTTCCGGACGCTCAGACTGGTCTGAGTGCTTAGAGTCCGGGCGCCTGGATAAATCAACTTCGTGTTGACTTATCGGGCATGTTCGGTCGCTTGGGTGATTCTTCGGCCATCCAGAGTTGAGCTCACCCGAACTCAACTCCAGCCTTCTCCTCGAGCAGTCTTCCACTCTGACTTCACGTTCCTCGAAAGTGTCATGCACGTTCTTCTTATCAGTCGGTGTACTCTTTCATAACTCCTCGTCCCTTGGATACACCAAGCCCGTCAACTCACTTCCTGTGTCATCCTTCTCGCTCGCTGAGTCTTTCGTTTGACTTCCTGTGTTCCTAAGTCTTTGGACACTTAGACATAAGACATCAAATAACACAGAGCCTAACTTAACCTGATTGATCACATCAAAACCAATCCGAGGTACTTACAATCTCCCCCTTTTGATGTGCATTAACCCAAGTTAAGTTAGAGTAAAACAAATAATAAAATAAGTAATTATTGCAAGTAAATAAATTGGAAATTATAACATGTAACAAAAATTGAAATAAAATCTTAAAATCTATCCCCCCCCTAAACTTAATCTCTAATCTTCTCCCCCTTTGATCACATAAAAAAATTAGGAAAAATATGAAATTTTTTAAGAAAAATGGTGAAACTTTTTCTAAGGGTGTAAGACAAAATTATCAGTTATATGTCTTTTTACCAAAATTAAGTTAAAAAAGGAATAATTTTTAATCAATTATTACAAATTTTTTAGAAAAATAATTTAAAAATTATTTTAATGTGTCGAAAAATCTTGAAATTTTTTGTCAATAATAATCATTATAATTTGAAACCATGATATAAATTTTAAGTGTAGAACATTTTTTATTTTAATTGTAGAAAATATTTTAAATAGATAAAGTTTTTTTCAAAAATAAATATTTAAAAATAGTTTTGAATCCTAAAAATCTGGTTGATTTTTGTAAACATTAAAAATATAACGGTAATTAGTTGAAATATTAGGTTTTTTTAAAATTCATCTCCAAAAAATTTTAAACATTAAATTATATTTTTTTATCAAAAATTCATAAAAAGAAGTTTTTATACTAACAGTTAATTCATTTGTGCATCAAAAAAAAAAAAATTCAATAGAAAATATGAATAGTAGGTATATGAACTAATTGATTTTGTAAATAATATTTAAAATTAAAGCATGTATAAAAATCAATTTTAATCAGAAACTCAAAATAAGTCCCTGCTACTGTATTTATCAGAAATTTTCGTGATACACAATTTCTAGAAAATTTTCTAATTTGACCCTTGTAAAATCTTAAATACCAATTTAGCCTTTGAAAATTTCTAGAATTATGAACATACATAATTCTTTTTCAATATTCCTATTTGCTCTTTTAAGTTAGAGTTTTTCATTTGAATTTTATGAAAAAGTTCTAATGGGCATGCTTTTGCTAAGTTTATATTTAACTCCTTGTTTTCTATTTTTAACTCCATGCATTTATTTCGTAGTTTGCATAATGATCTAGATAGCATCTTTATACCTTCATACAATTGATTACAAGGTAAGAGTCGTACCTCACTTATTGTGTCAGACTCGTAATTTCAAGCTCCCCTTCATCGATGCTCATTTCGGATGAGGTCGCTTCGTCTTCGACTTCTTGATAATTTGCCATAAGTGCAAGTCCGACGTAGGCCCCAATCTCGGACTCTAACGAAGACTCATCCCACGTGGTTTTTAAATTTTTGTTCTTCATCCATCTTGGCCCTTTTTCTTTTTCTTTCTCCCTTTTCTTCAGCTTAGGGTAGTTGTCCTTTATGTGCCCTTCTTCTTGACAATTGTAGCATCGAACCTTCCTTCTACTTCGGATTAGCTTCATCGTCTGTTTCTTACCAAAGTTATTAGACAATTTTTTTTTTGAAAATTTCTTTACCATAAAAGTTGCTTCGTCTTCGTCAGGTGATGTGTCAGAATCCTGTTCGTTTTTATGGTTAGCTTTCAATGCTAGGTTTTGAGCTGACTTTTCTTCTTTATTTCTTAAACCTGCACATCTCAACTCATGAAGTTCAAAAGTTGAAAATAGATTCTCTAAAGTACTTACTTCAAGGTCCTTGGAGATGTAAAAAGAGTCTCCTATGGACGTCAACTCGAGTGTTCTTGGGAAAGCATTCAGCGCATACCTTAGCGAGTCTCGGTTTGATACTATTTCTCCGAGATTCTTGAGTTCGGTAATTTGCTCCTTGATTCTTTCGTGTAGATGAGCTATCGATTCTTCCTTTTCCATTCAGAGGTTGTTGAGTTGGTTCCGGAGCAGGTCGCGTCTTGTGAGTTTGGCCTATGAGGTCTCTTCATGGAACTCCAGGAACTTCTCCTAAGTTTTTGGCTGATCCGTAAATGCCAATTCTGTTGACTTCTTTAGGTGGTAGCACACTCAGTAAGTGGAATTCCACTCTGCTATTGGCTATGAACCTTCCTTTTGCTTCGGATTAGCTTCATTGTCTATTTCTTACCAAAGTTATTGGACTTTATTTTTTTAAAAAAAATTCCTTACCATAAAAGCTGCTTCGTCTTTGTCGAGTGATGTGTCGGGATCCGGTTCGTCTTTCTGGTTAGCTTTCAATGCTAGGTTTTGAGCTAACTTTTCTTCTTTATTTCTTAAACTTGCATATCTCGACTCATAAATTTCAAAAGTTGAAAATAGATTCTCTAAAGTACTTACCTCAAGGTCCTTAGAGATGTAGAAAGAGTCTACTATGAATGTCCACTCCGGTGTTCTTGGGAAAGCATTCAACGTATACCTTAGCGAGTCTCGATTTGTTACCATTTTTCGGAGATTCTTGAGTCCGGTGAACAGCTCCTTGATTCTTGCATGTAGATGAGCTACCGATTCTTCCTTTTCCATTCGGAGGTTGCTGAGTTGGTTTCGGAATAGGTGCGTCTTGTGACTTTGGCCTCTGAGGTCGCTTCGTGCAACTTCAGGAACTTCTCCCAGGGTTCTTTGGCTAATCCGTAGGCGCCGATTCTGTTGACTTATTGAGGTGGTAGCATCCTTAGTAGGTGGAATTCCACTCTGCCATTGGCTACGAAGTCGTTTTACTCCTTCTTGGTCCAAAGATATTCTTCTTTTTCTTCTCCTTGTTGATCTTTGGATACTAGAAAATCATATTTGATTATTAAAAGAATTTTAAAATTGGTTTTGAAAAATACCTCCATCCGGTGTTTCCAGAGTGCGAACTCTCCCTCAAACTTTGATGGATAGATGCTTGGTCCGACCATCGTCTCCTTGCTTTAGCAAATGGTTAATCCTTCTAGAGCGGTCTGACTCTGATATCAATTATTGGTCTCGAGTAGGCCGGCAAGAGGAGGGTGAATTGCCCTAAAAGAGAGTTAACACTTCTCTCGTTTTTAGAACTTAGCAAAGAACACACGTTAGTTTAACAAAAATTAAAAACATATAAACAAAGTAAGAGACAAAAGAATTTACTTGGTTTGCAACCCGTGAGGTTGCAAATCCAAGGCAGTGGAAGCTTAACTAGAAGATCTCCTTCGGTGAAGGCGGAGTAGCCTCTTGCAGACATTAATGCTCCAACAGAAACAAAGAATGAATTTGGAAATGAAAGTATAGTGTATTATTTGAATGATGAGGACCATGACTTTATTTATAGCTCACTAGTCGAAATATAGCCGTTGATGATGTGGTAGGTCCGGGCACCTAGACTAGGTCCGGGCGCCTCCACCGTGATGCCTTATCTTCTTTGCAATGGCTTCGTGATAGGATTTTCTCGGTATCCGGGTGCTTAGACCTGATATGGGCACCTGGAGTTTTGCCAGCGTGGACTTCGATCGTCATCCTCATAGCAATGTCTCGACTGGGCGCCTGCTTTGGCCCAAGGTGGTCCAAGCGCTCGGTATACTCTTCCGTAGCTCCTCGTCCCTCGAATACACTGAGTTTGTAGACTTCCTTCATGTGACATCCTTTTCGCTCGCAACGTTCTCCGCTCGACTTCCTGTGTTCTTTAGTCCCTACACACTTAGACACAAGACATCAAATAACACAGAGCCTAACTTGACATGGTTGATCACATCAAAACTAACCCGGGGTACTTACACTATCTTCAGACAAAGCTATATTCTTAATACCTACATTATGATATAATGTAGAGGAGTGCAAGTTGAGTTCGGATAGAAGTCAGTATGGTTTTCCCAAGTTGGAAGAAGCTTGTCTAAGGTGGTTATGGCTTTATTGAGGTGGCATGGCTTGGCTAGTGCAAGTTCAGCTTGTCCTAGCGGGACAAAGTAGAGCAAACTGAATGTGCATGAACCAAAGTGTGTGACTTGGCCCCATAAGTAGGGAGATTTAAGAGCACATTACATCTTTTTATTCTCTTACTCTCATGAGCTAGTAGACATCACTCGACAAGGGATTGATAAGCAAAAATGATAGTCTATGTCAAAAGCTCCCTTTCTAACGTTATAGTAAGCATATAGGTCCTTGTTAAAGGGTTGGCTATGATTGTCAACCATTCGCACTCTTTGTAGATAATGCCCTCTTCATCAGACATGTGTTGTCTATCCATTTGACTAGAGATGTATTTAGAAATTGCCACAAGCCCCCTTTCAAGAGTGGTATAGGTTCTTATCAAAGGTGTTAGCCAATGGAGCGCCTTGAGGTAGTGTAATCCTTTGGATGCCAGTAGTTACAGTAGACCATCGACTCTCTTTCCATGCAATGCTCTCCCTCACTATATAGAATTGTAAATGAACCAAACATTCATGAGTAAGCTTGGTGTTTGGCTTTGTTTGAACTTTTTTATATTCGTTCGATGCACACAATGTCAATTAAATAAATAAGCTTGAATAACTTATTAAACTAAATGAATAAACTTGAACACGTTTGTGAACTATGTTCAGCAACAAAACTCTTGTCAACATAGTAAATAAATAAAAAAACTTTCAAAATAAACAAACAAGATTGTATTATCAAGCTCAATAATCAATCAAACAAGCTTAAAAATATAAAAGTTTCAAACAATCAAACAAACTTGAATTGAGAACTCGATAACATGTAAACGAACCAAACTCAAGTTTGTAAAAAAGAAACCAAACCAAGCCATTGAAATGGCTTAGTTACGCTTGGCTCGGTTACCAAACTTGAACACCAAAAAATTTGTCTCGGTTGGACTCATTTACAACCCTACATACAATGTCTCTCATTTGGCTATCCAAGTGGTGCAGATTTGGGGTTATCTACTATATCCTTTATCATCCTCTTCATGTGTGGATGGCCTAAACATAACATATAAATAAAAGTAAATTGATGTGATTTTTTTCCATAGACAGGATTCGAGACCATATGAATGACTAAACCCTTGTTTCAAAAGCTCAGTGTTTATATATTTTTAGTCTCTAGAAAGATTCAACATAAAGCACACAATGTTTCTCCAACCAACCCACAATCAGGATCAGGTAAAATGAATCATCCAGATCTTGTGGCAACTGGCAAGACCCACGTACTACAATTAGACGTGAATGCCACTTCCCATGATTCCCATGATTCCAGCTCATAAAGAGAATTCAATGTCTCACAACCTACAGCATCCATACTCCACATTAAACAAATGACAACAGAGCCATACAGCAGCACCAGCAGGATACAGCTTAAGCACCGCAGGCCCTCCAGTCCCAAAGAAACATTCTTTATAGTTTAAAACGGAAGGGAACAGGCCAAAGAAAGTCACCATTTTTAACTTTTGAGCAGAGTTTTAAAGCCTTTCACACCCCAATAATTCCAGTTTGACTCGGCGCCTAAAGCCAAAAACATTGCACTAATTTAAGGGGGGAATAAGCTATAAAAGGGTAGTATGATACAAGAAGCTCCCGTCAATGGATAGTCTCGGAAAAAGGTCTATGTATACTATCTTATCCTACATTACAAGAGGTTGTTTCCACGATTCGAACCCATGACCACGAAGGTCATATAACAATAACTTTACCATTACACCAAGAGAGAAACGACCACCCTTAGAAATTTTCTAAAGTTTGCACTTTCTTTCCTCATCTAGCCTAAACACATTGTCCTAAATACTATATACCAGTAGGGAATTTTAATTGGCAAGCATGGATGATCCATGATGAATCAAGTCCGTTCGCGAGTTTTTCAAGCCGGCTCAAAAAAAAAAGTGATTTGTATTTAAAATTATTGAATTTGAGTGAGACTCGAATATGTTTGATAATTTTTTCAAGTTGAATTCGAACCCATAATATTTTATTCAATGGTTAACTAGCCACTCACAAGCCAAACTCAAATTTAAGTCATTTAACCAAACTCTAACTCAAGCCAAGATTATTTGTATTTCTGAGTTTCACATCGAATTCAAATATCACGTAAATTTTTCAAATTTGAATTCAAATATCAATATTTTTGAACTATCCAGTTCCTTTGCGGCCCTAATTGTAACCAAGTAGATTTCCTTTTCACAGTCAGTGGGAAGTGGAAATCCCTCACCGAAGAAAACCAGATCTCATCGCATTTGGAGACAAGAGAAGGGATCACATAAACGGGGTGAAAATGGGAGTGGAAACGAAGTACCTGAATCTGATCTTTCTGACGTAGTTACCGCCTTGTGGAAGCGAGAGGAAGGTGATCAGTATCCCGGGCTCAACCTGGGACACCCACTCCTTGGGTTCCTCGTCCTCTCCGTCCTCAAGAAACGCCGACGAAGCCTCCGTCCGGCCGCTGACCGAAGGCGTCCTCTCGCCGCTGGAAAGCCACCGCATCCGCGCCTCCAGATCTCGCCACTTCGCCGCCGCAGTTGTCGGCGTCGACACTGCCTCCGATTTGATGAATCTGGATCCTTGATGGTGTCGGCGCCGTCCATTCTCCGTCGCTCCGGAAGTCATATCCTTAATCTGAACAAAAGAATCATAGAATAAAACAAAAAAAAAGCCAATAATTGGATCTAAATCAAGAGATTAGCAACTTGAGGACTGATTTCATTGACGGAGTCATCGTTGGAGTCGTAGAACGGCGCTCGGCCTCGGCCAAACTGCTTGGGGCAGGAAATGCAGGTCAACATATGGGAGAACTGAGAAGGGAAGAGATCGGCCGAGAAAGGAAGGAGGAGAAGAGATCCGGAACGACAGAGGAAGAAGATAGCGTAAAACAGGAAGACGATCGAGTTGTTAATTTAAATAAAGGAATTTATTTAAAATATCGTATAAATTTTGAAAAAAAATACAGGGCAAAAATGGAATAAACATTTTTTTTTTATTTTTATTGAAATCATATAAGATAAGAGGAGCCCTGCCTCCGTCCAATATTTTTATTTTTAAAATTATCCTTATTTTTAACATTACGAATTCCTACTTATTAGGATATGAACGCTTTAATTGTAATCAAAATAAATAAACTATAACAGTTATAATTCACAACTACAATAATATTGACATTTCAATTATAATTAATACTAATAAATTATGTATTATAGTAATTATAGTAATGTATACCTTTATCTTAGTCAACATTATGCTATTAAGCATTCAACTTTATTGTATTGCAATAATTATAGTGCATAGCTCTTGTAATATAGATATTTTATTTTTAATCAACACAAATCAATATCATATTATAGAAATTGCTAATCATAACTATTAAAACATAAATAGTTTATTTTTATTGATACTAGTTAATATTATATTGTAATAATTTTGAGATAATAGATACTACGATTGTATAGTTGTGACAACTATAAAATTGTAAATATTATAATTGTGTAATAATTACTAGCTAGCTACTATAATTGGTAGAAAATTTTCATAGGATAAAATTGATCATTTTTAAAATTAGTAAGTTTAAATAGTTGGATACCTCAATTAAAAAAAGTATTATTTTGATTTTCCTTATATATTTTGCCATTTTTTTTAGTGTCTACGGAATTTTGAAATAAAGAGTCCTTTCTTTTGAGAAATAAAGAAAAATTATTTCTCTTTTTTCTTTTATTCCAATTCCTGTTTCTTGCTCAACTTTTGTTTAAATGTAAATTATTTTTTTAATTAAAAGTTTATATAGTTACCCAGGATCAATGATGCAGCGGTATAATATTTACTTACTTTCTTAGTTATTTAGGTATTGAGTTTAGTTTTGATAAATTAATAGATAAATTTTTTTTAATAAACAATTGTGTTAGATAATAATAATTATTATCTAATATTATTTGACCTTAAAATTGGAAATAAATATGAAATTAAAACTAAAATAACTTCATATGTTAAAACTAAAGCAACTTCGTGCAATTAAAGTTACTAATGAAATGTGAAATTTAACTTATCTAAATAATAATAATAATAATAATAATAATTATTATTATTTTAATAGATGTAAATAATAATAATAATAATAATAATAATAATAATAACTACTTGCATCAATGTTATGCATATATTGGTCCTCTCTTTTTCTATAAATACAAAGCATAATAATATCCCTTTTCTAAAAAATTAATCGTGTGCTTTCATGAAGAAAAGAAAAAAGAGAGAAATCATATATATGCAAAAGAATTTTATTACAATGACTTTTTCATCGAGCTAAGATAGGTAAAATATATAGATTTCAAGATCCATTTAATATAATAAATATAATGATCATATAAATTAACATTAAGAATCAGAGCTTTCCTTATGAAATCTACATGTTTCCATATATAAATTTATTATGTTGAAATATAAACTAGTATATGCATTCAGGACATGAAATATATAATTGACTTCTTCTATTAATCACGTTAAATATCTAAATTCATTTGTCAAATGCATATTAATCTTTCATTATATAATAATGATCACTATCTTTAATAATGCATGATATAATAAATTTTTACACTGATTTATTAAAACATAATTAATAATAATTAACTTATTCCTCACTAATCACATTCATAACATGTCCAGATGTGTTCAACTAAGTCGACTAGAAGCTAGTGATGCACTTCTCTATCACGTAGCTCGCTATAGTTTTGAAGGTACTCTCAGAATTCTTGGACAGAGCCTATGACTATTCATGTCGGTGGAGGAGAGTCTTCATCTGACCAATTGACTGATGCATCTCCTTCATCCTCAATAATCATGTTGTGTAAAATAATACAAGTATACATGATATCCCTTAAGTCATTTTTCTACCAAGATCGTGCAAGACCTCTAACTATTGCCCAACGAGCTTAGAGCACTCCAAATGCATGCTCAACATCCTTTCTTGCAGCCTCCTGTCTCTCCTTGAATTTTTTCCTCTTGGGATCCTCAGGACACGGAAAACTCTTCACGAACGTAGCTCATTCCGGGTATATACCATCTGTCAAATAGTATTCTTTTGTATATGATGTGTTATTTACCATGAAATTAACATCCGGAGCATTTCCCTATACGATGACGCTAAATAATGGTGATTCATTAAGAAAATTTATATCATTACACGACCCTGCGACGCCAAAAAAAAATGTCATATCCACAAGTCTACAGACGTGACAACTTCAAAAATTATTGTTGGGACACCATAATCGCCTCTAGTAAACTGGTCTTTTTAAGCGACGGGGCAATTCCTCCACTCCCAATGCATACAATCAAGGCTGCCCAACATTCCAGGAAAGTTGTGTCTTTGCTTATGCATTTGGAACAAGCGTTGAGTGCCAACAGCATTGGGTCTTCGCAAATATCGTGCCCCAAACACATCGATCATACACCGACAGAAGTTGATCAAGCAATCAAGGGTAGTTCTCTCACCCATCCGTACATGCTCATCCAGAGAGTCGGTGGGGGATGCATATGTCAATTAACGAATAGTTGTGCATTTTTGAAGTGGCGACAAACCTTTCCTTCAAATTGCGTCTCTCCTCCATTGAAAATACTATGAATGATTTGTCAGGGCATCGACTATGCGAACAAATAACTCTCTTCTCATGTGAAATCGTCGTCGAAAGACTGCATGAAATGTTGGAACATCCGAGAAGTAATCTCGGACAAGGCGAACATGCCCGTCTTAACGATCCCGATCCACATATCTCCGATTGTAGCTCTTCGAGAACTTCGAGTTTCTTGACGTCTCTACTCTTCCTACTCAGGTAGCATAATCATCATTCGATCAACATCATCTTCCGCATCTTCCCACATCTCATTTCTCCAAAATTCACGGATATTATTTTCTCTTAAGCAATGAGGATCTTTAGACATTTCAAATATAATTAAAGTTTTAAGTGGTTTAAATTAGAAATACAATGAAATGGAGAATCATAACTTCCACATTTATATATATAGACTAATTTGTAACAGCTAGTTTATAACATCTATTTTACAACGACTACTTTATAAGGGTTATTTTACAACGGTAATTTTATAACAGCTATTTTATAACAACTTTTTTATTTAAAAAACTCGTAAAGACCAACATAGATAAAAAAACTTACAAATCAATGAACCATAAACTACAACATAAATTAAAAAAATATGAACGTCAACAAACGACAAAGAGCAATATAAATTAAAAAAATATAAATGTCTACAAATGACAAATCCATTGTAGGCCAAGTCTCTTTCTAATTTCTTCAACTATTTTCATATGCCAATGAAGTTGTGACTCTATCAGTCCACTCGTATCTTTCATAATCATATCATAATCCTTTTGCTTTAGCTCGAGTTCCTTAAGCGTCAATTTTTCCTTTTGATATTGTTGCAATTGTTCCCATTTCACGTTGAAATCTTCGTCTTCTGTAACTTTGGCTTTATTCTTTCTTTTTGCCTTCTGTTGCTCTATTGGATGTGAGGCAATTTCAGAGTCACCATCAATATCCGGATTGGTTGAAGAAGTATGTGCTCTTGATTCAGAAGTCCTCGGCTTCTTGTCAATATGACGATCAAGAGATTGGGGAGCCCATTTCACATACTCTGTTATAATCTTCCATACATGTTCGTACTTGAAAGTCTTATTCTTACGTACCTTTTGTTGGATCGTAAGAATAAACGCAGCGGAAAAATTAGTAGAGTAAGCACGCAGCGGAAAGAATAAACGAGAAGAAAGAGCAATGCTAACACAAAAACCTTTTATTTGGTTTGGAGCCTTTGACGACTCCTACTCCAAGGTCCACACACAAGGGTGCTTCCGTTGGACAATCCACTAGCAATTTGAAAGGTAATTACAAATTTGAAGTACAAGAATTACAATAAGCGAAAAACCGACAATAATAAAAGCAAACAGAAAATTAGAATTTGTCGGAGTGGCGTCGCAACGTTGCAGGAGCGCAGGAGAGCAGATCGTGAGTTCTGAGTTGTGTCTTGAGCTCCACCCTTGACCCTCCTTATATAGGATGCTCGGGGCACCTATATAATAAATTTGAAGTACAAGAATTACAATAAGCGAAAAACCGACAATAATAAAAGCAAACAGAAAATTAGAATTTGTCGGA